>QJNV01000289.1:26052-81121 GCA_004155935.1 Monosporascus sp. GIB2 | reverse complement strand
TTTTTTTTTTTTTTTTTTTTTTTTTTTTTTTTTTTTTTTTTTTTTTTTTTTTTTTTTTTTTTTTTTTTGTTAACGGTTAATGTAAGACGGAACGTTTTGGCCGTTTTCGTTTTCGTAAAATTTTTTTTGTTATTATTTTTTAGATTATAAACGTAAGGTTTACGCCGTATCGTTATTTGCTAAATTTTTTTGGCCGTCGTTTTTTACCGTAATCGTCTAAATATTAGGGATACGTTATTTTATAAAATCGACGTAAAAAAACGAATGCGGATATTTCGAGATAATATTTAATTGTGAAAAATAAGGTATCAAATTTATGGATTTTTAAGTTACTGTAAATACGTATAATTTTTTAATATTTCCGGTTGTGGTTTTATTAAGTTTATTAAAGATATCATTACGGAAAAAACGTTTTTATTTCGTTTTTGTAAAATGCCGTGTAAAATGGTATGAATTATTTATTATAATACCGGATTTAAAAATTATTTAAATGGTTAAATGTCGAAAAGAATATTTAGTACGCGGTAAAAGTTAAATTAAGGTTTAAGCGGATAGGCCGTAAGAATTTTTTATTAAAAGTTTAACGGGGTTTTCGCCGTTAAAATAAGGTTAAAGTCGTTTTCGTTTGGTTTTTGTTTAAACCTTAATTACGATTTCGTTTAATTATGTTAATCGCAAATATTTTGGTTACGATTTCGTTTTTGCGAAATTTTGAGAATATGTTTCTTTAACGTTATAATATATAATATATTATTTGTTAAGGTTTAATTTTTTTTTGTAAAAATTCGGAACGAGTTTTTATAATTAAAAAACTTTTTTGGGACGTAGGTTAGCGTTTGTTATTTATTGGGCGGTATATTTCATAATTAGTAAGTAGGGATAATATTGACGAATAGTTAAAAAGGGAATCGAAAATAAAGATGGGATTGATTTTTAAATTAAGATAGGAATTAAGTAGGAAAAGGTTGTAAGTATGTTATGTTACGAAAACGATGCGGGATAATAAAGTTGCGATGATAAACGTTTAATAAAAGAAAAGGCGAATTATAATATGAAATAAAAAACGAGAAAATACGGAAGGTGTATACGTTTGTTAAGTTAAATGGATGTGAAAAAGTTGTTACTTTAAGAAAAAAAAAAGATATTTAAAATTTTTAGGATTTTTTTAAAAATAATTCGTTTGGTAGTTGGTAAGGTACTTTATGTTTTTTTAGTGCCTTAGGGATAATATTTATATGTTTTCAATTTTTTAAGTTACCGTCGTATATATTTTTTTTATCGTTTTGGGTTTTTTTAACATTAATTTTTTTTTCAAAGTTTATATGTACGATTATATTCTTCGATTAAATCCTTAACGTTTTTTTATTGAAACTTTCCGAAGGCATTATTTGTCGTATTTTTTATTATATTCTTTTATCATATAAGGTATTTTAAAATGGGTTGGTTTTTTGTACGGCAAATTTTACGAAATAAAAACTTTTTTATTTTAAAGGAGATATATTCGTCGTTATTATTTTCGACGAATATTTGGTTTAGTTGTAAATTTTTTTTTGAATTATAGATCTTTATTTTTTGGGGCGGGGAATAAATATGCGACCGAAATTATTTATTGAATTTGTTAATATCCTGGAAAGTTAAATTCGTATATTAAGTTATCTATTTTTGTGATAACCGTAAAAAGGTTAGTTTTTTACGGTAATTATTTATAAAGGGGCTTTTCGGGAAGGTAATATCTTTTTTAAAAACGAAGGAATATTTTATTACTTATCGCGAATTAAAGCGGGTTAGGTTTAAAATTATATTTAATTTTCGAATTTGCGGTTACGACGTTAATTACCGTTTTTGTTTTGCGTTGATATAAGGTTTTGATTATTTTAAACTTATACAATGTTTTAAGTATTTCGTATACGTTTAATATTAATTAATATTTAAATCCGAAATTTAATTTATTTGGGTTATAATTTATTATAATCGAAACGGTTTGGGTAAAGTTATGTTAAAAAGTTGGTGTAATGTTTATTTATGAAATATTAAAGGTTATAATATAGTGTTTTAAGGTTATTTTTATATTTTGATTCCGTTTTTCGTTTTATTTATTTATTTAAGGATGATAGTTTATAAAGATAGTTATTTTCGTACCGAATTTCGCGAAACAGGTTTGTTAAAAGTCTAATATAAATTTTAAATTTTTATCCGAAATTATTTAAACGGGTATATTTTAATTAGTAAAAAGTAATAATTTTAAAAGGATATTAGTTCAATTTTTAGCTTTATATTTAACGTAACCGGGCGTTAAAAGAATTTTTTTAGAGAATTTATAGGTTATTTTTAATAATCAGTTAAATTTATTAAAATTAAATATATATTATAAGGTCTTTTTAGTATAAATGATTAGGAGATTAATCACCAAGTTTTATATTAAATTGTAAAACGGGATACGGAACTTATTTATAAGTATTAGTTTTCCGAATGGCGGCGTTTAAGATATATTGTTTATACGATAAAAAGGATAATATTTAATGTATTTAGTTAGTTTTTTTGAAAAGTTTCGGTATTATAAACGATTTTAAATTATATGTTATTCGTTTTAAATCAAAATAATATTTTTTGTTATCGATTAAATCGAAAATTTCGTCGGTATAAAGGAACGGTATGTAAAATTTTCGGTTTTTTGTCGTATTAATATTGTATAGTAAATTATTTTTAGGGCGTATCGGCAATCTTTGGTGGGTTGGTTGTTTTTAGTTTTTTTTTTAGAGTTTCGTTATAATTTTAGAAAGTTTTTTGTTGCCGGTATAAATTTTAATAAGGTAGGTTTTAAGGAATTTTTAATATTTATTTTTGTTTTAGCTGTATAATTAAAGTGTTTCGTTTTATTATTAAGCGTAAACTTTTCGGGGTCTTAAGTTTTTTTTATGTTTATAGGGTTTGGCGCCGTAGGTAGGCGTAAGAGAGCGTCGGGTATAAGATTAATTTTACTCGGGATATAACGAATATTAGAATAAAATTAAGAAAGGTAAGCTGATATGATTATAAATTTTGTGTTTATTTTGATAAGGTTGAGTAATTGTACGTTTGTTTAGTTAATCATGTTTTTTGTATTTATATGATTTGTTAAAATTAATATCGGTTAGGTATAAGATTAAATTTAAATTCGGAGGTTACGTGCGGTTGAAATAAGATAAGTTATTTCGAGTTTTATGGCGGTATATTTTGTTTTAATTTTCGTTAGTATTTTCGAAAGGAATATAATTGGTTTTATGGAGTTTATATATATCCGTTATTCGTTTTATTTCGGATAGTAAAAGATTATTATTTTCAATCCGTAAATACGAAAAGTATTTATTTTGATAAAGGTAATTAATTTGTGGTTTTAATGTACGAGGTAGTATATTTTTGTTAATTATTTTTATAGGATAACGAAGGTTTTTTTTTTCGTTTTAATTGGGATGAAAGTTGTTTTCGAAGTTTATCGTTTTTTCGTATTTACCGATTTTTAAGGAAAAGAGGTATTTTTTCGTTTTCTTTTTAATATTGTTGTTTTTTTTTTGGTAAAGGTTTTATTTTTTGTTACTATTAAGGGATAAAACGATAAAAAAATTCCGGTTATTTTTAATATACGTTTTTAAGGTTGTAAAATTTTGGGGGGAAAATAAGTTTGCGTAACGTTTGGATGTAGTTTTTAATAGTAGAAAAATTAAAACCGTTAATTTTAAACTCGAAAAATTTGATTATTATATAGCTTACGAACGTTTTCGAAAGCGTCGGTATTAAGCTTTTATTTTCGAATATTTTAAAAATTGCGTTAATATATTTAATATAATTCTTTGTTATTTTGTTAAAAATAATTATATCGTTTATACAAGTAACGGTAAAACCGTTTACCGTTTAGAAAATGCGGTTTATAAAGCGTTAAACGTATGTAAGATTATTTCGAAAATTTATAAAAATTATATTAAAAAATTCGAAATTTTTGGGTAAGATAATAATTATTCTTTTTTATGGGTTTTATAAATTGAAAGTTAGTGGAAAAATTAAAAACAATTTAAGATGGGGATATATTTGCATTTTTTTATTTTTTGAAAAATGGAATTTTGGTTAAGGGATATGTATTAGCTATTAAGATTTTGTTTAACGTTCGAAAATTTATAACGAAAATTTTTTTTTGGCGAATTTCGTTTGTTGTTTATTATATTACGAAAACTGGATAAATAAAGGGGGTAAGTGTTATTATTTAATTTAGTTAAAATAGTATATTTTATTAAACCGTTTATTTAGGAATTTTCGATTTTAGATTTTTAACGTGTAGGGAGGTGTCGGTTTGATTTGGTTTTGTTATTTTTCGATAAGGTTAATTCGGTTTTTTTTTTTTGGTATTAGGATTATGTTTTTTGTTTATCAAATTTTTTCGTTTTTACCATTTTTTTTAAGACGTTGCGTTAGGGTTGGTTTGGTATTTTATATGTATATCTTATTTTTGGTAATTATTTTTAGTATATTGTTTGGGCGGTTTGTTCCGAATAATGGGGTTGTTTTCTTAAATTTTGTCTTGTTTTCGCGACGGCGTTTTATACCTTTTTTGTTATCGCTTTTACCGAGTGCATAGCGCGTATTATTTCGTTAGTTATTTTAAATTTTTGTGAGAATTGGAATTTTTTAATTTTTGAATCCGTTTTGTATTTATTGTTAGCCTGTTGGTTTAGTACGGCGGCCGTTTGGGCGATAGATGCTTTTTTTTATTTCGTAAAGAAATAATTTTTGTTGTCGTTATTTTTAATTTTATTAAGTTCTGTTTTTTTTGGTAATAGTATAGGTTCGGACGTATGGTTTAAGAAAGGAATCGTTTTCGGTGCCGTGGTTAAGGTAATGGCGTTAATTACGTTATCGTATTTCGTAATAAAAGCGTAATTCTTTTCGGTTTTTTTTCGTCGAATTTGGGAAGATCGGTATAGAAAATAGGTACCGTAATTATTGAATAAGGCGGAATAACCGTGTTCGCGGCGGTTAGAATTTGTTTTTTGACCGGTTTTGATTTATAAGTTATTTACATAAAAATTTAGATATTTTTATAAAATGCGATTATTATTATTTTGTTTGGATAGTTTATTATGACGTTAAGGTTAATAAAAAATTCGATATTTAAAAATATGTTAGGTTTAACGGATTAGGTAAGTTATGCCTTAATTTTCAATATGATTATTTTGAGTATGCCGTAAATGATACCGGAGATTTTTAAGATTAATACTGTTTTTTCCGTAAGTTCGATTAATTTTTTAATTTTTTTAATTTTAATATTTCGTTCCGTAAATATTTTTGTATTAGGGGTGAATTTTTGTAGTTAAGATTTATTTGTTAAAATTTTGGTATAATCCGTATCGAGCTACACGTTTGTTAATTTTAAATCGTTTTTAAGTATTATTTGTAGACGATAATAAGTGTATTTGGAAATTCTGTTAAATTTGCTTTTGCGGTGGAGCGGTTTAGTAAATATTGTATCGTAAATTTTATCCGTTATAAAAGGTTTATTGTCGTTTTTCGTTATTTGCGTTTTAAGGGCGTTATTAGGTATATTGGTGATTTTAGGGCTTTATTTCCGGTATTTTTATGTAATAATGTAGATAAAGAAAGTTTGTTTGTTTCGAATATTTAATTATAATGGCAATATATAAACGTTTTAACGGTTTTATTTATAATTTTTTTTTTAGTTATTTAAAGAAAAAACCTATCGTAATCGGAATTAGTTATATTGTTGCCGTTATCGGCGTTATAGGTAAAAAACGAAAATTCGTTTTTTTTATAAATTTATCGATTAAGATATATTTTATTATTAATTTTAACGTAACCGTTTTTATTTTTATGCGGTTTGATTTATTTTTTCCCATATTTTGCGTTAGGAACGCCAGTTTTTACGGTAGCTATAATTACCGCTTTTATAATTTCTTAATTAGTTTTTGCCGTTAAAGCCGTTTCGGTTTTTGAAAAAGAAGTTTCTACGTCCGTTTTTATAGGTTCTGGTATTTTATTTGTTATTACGTTTACCGTTAAATAAGTGGTTAACGTAGAATTATTGTTCATTGTTATATTGATAATTACAACGTTTTTACGACCGTAAGGATTTCCGCGAAATTTACCGTGACCGCGTTCGTAAGGTCTATTAAAATTACGTTCTTAAAAGTTATTTTTATTTTTAGTTATGTTTTTAAGCGTATACGTAATTTAAGTTAATAATTTAAGGGTTTAAATAATAAAAGCGTTAATTACCTTAAATTGTAATTAATTATTAATAAGTTAAAAAGTAAATATAAGATTAACGAAAAGTAAAAATAGGTTACCGGATTATAAAAATTGCTTTTTATAAGTATTAACTTTTTTTATAATATATAACAAAACTGTCGATAGTGATATTAATTATCGGTTTGGTAATTTAAATTTTAGAAAAGCTATTTATTATGTTTTAAATATGGGTTATGTATTATAAAAACGTATCATATTTTACCGTTTTATATATATAAATTAGAGTTATTCTTTAAATACGTGGCCTTTTTTTCTGTTGGATTATTTATTTATCGTATTTTGACGTATTTAAAATTTTTATTATATTTAAAATATCGGGTTAAAAGCGGGCGATTAATTTAATTAAAGTATATTTTAAATTAATTTGTATAATCGTTTTATCTGTATCCTTAAGTTATATTATATACCCAATTTGTTAGTTTTTACGTAATAATTACGCAAAAATCTTTTTAAACATAATTTTTTTATTTCGATTTTCGCCGTATTAAGGATTGAATTTACGAAAAGATATATATTATGTTAATGTACGTTTTAATCGATAATTGCGGAATTATTTTCGCCGTAAGAATTTAAAAAATTAAGGTAAAAAAACCCGATATATTAATTTTTTTTAATTATAAACATTTTTTATATATTTAATTTTCGGCGAATGCGTTTATTATTTCGGAAATTTTGTTAATAGCCGTTCGGATTAGTTAAATTTTTTTTTTAATACGGTTACAATAATTACCGTTATTTCCGTAATGCAATTTTTATTAAAACCGCAAGGGTTATTATTAGTTATTTTGTGACAAAATTCTACCGGTTTTTTTAAGGGTAAAGGTGACGTGTGATTAAACGTATTTAAAGAATAGCGGCGGGTTTTTGGTATGGTTATGTTTCGTAGTGGTTTAAAAATAAAGGATTGGCTTTATAATAAATTAAAAAAGGAGTTATTTCGTGGATTTGGAAATAATAAAGTACGAAGTGATGGAATACGAGGTGGCGGAGTTAGATTTCGTTTTAAAGGTAACGTAAGTAGAAAAGGTGGGGATTTTTTTAATTTTAAAGTTTCCAGCGGAAAGAAGTTATATATAAAACTATGTAACAGGGATAAGGTTTAAATTTTCTTCTTTTTCGGTAGTAAATTTAATAACGCGAGTTCTTTTTTTAGGTTTACGTTTTTTATTATCTGCAAAATAGCGGTAATTTCCGTATCTACGTTTACCGGATTCGTTTGTAATGAAAATATAAGGGAATATTTCGGTTTTCGATTAGGGCGAAAAAAATAACGGTTCCGTTCGAAATGAATTAACGTAAATTTTATTTTCCGTCGTATACGGGGCGTTATTTTATTCGGAAACGGCGGAAATTGTGTCCCCGTATTTATATAAAATATATACGTTGGTTTTGCGGACCGCTCATTTTATTTTAAGAAAATTGGTTACTTACACATTTGGGTGATTTTTAGGTTTGATATTAATTAATTTCAACCGATTAACGTATTTTTTAAAGTATTAATTTTTGACTTTAGGTTTTAATAAAGTAATAAACGTACGTATGCGGATTAAAATGTTTTTATTGTAATTACGGACTTAGGGTAAAAAACGAGTAAATAAATAAAAAATTTTATATTTCGTAATAAATTTTTATTTTTATTTTTAATTAATCCGAAACTATGAAAATGTTAATAAGGGATGTTTTAAATTAAGCTTAGTAATAATAAGGTAAGGAAAAATTATAAGTTATAGGATTAGGTATTAAAAATACGGATTTAATTTGTAGCAAAATATTGGGGGAAGATACGAGTTATTAATTTAACGTTTAAAAACCGGGTAAGGGAAAATAGTGTTCGATAATTAGTAAAATAATTAAAACATTTTCCAAAAAATTTTAAAATTACCGATCGGCCATTTTAAACGAAAAAGCGTTAATTTAGGGATAAGGAAATTTCGGTACTATAAAGATGTTACCAACTATCAAAGCAAATTTGAGTTTATTAATAATTTTTTAAAAGGATTCGTTTTTAAACGTTTATCGTTATTTATTTATATATCATAAGCTTGCGGTTTCTATACATTCGCGGCTTCAGTTTTAATATATTGCGTTAATAAATTCGAAATTACTAATTACAATAAATCAATATAAATTAATCGGATTTCTTATTGTGAAACGCCTTTATATTTTTTATTAATACGCGCATTATATCCAGGCTTATTATAAACGTTATATTTTCGCTTTTTTGCTTAAACCTTGTAACGACGCCCTTTTTTGACCGTTATTCACTACGACTTTTTATTCTTTTTTTGTCGTAATTATAAAAACTTATACACCTTTATAATAAATATCTTTTTCTTTGGAGACTGTTTATTCTTAACTTTCCGGTATTTATTAAAACTATAATTCGTTTCGCGTAATAAACCGTATTTTTCCCTAAAGAAAACTTTTCGTACAAAAATATCAACGTATTTTTCGTGAAAAAATTAACCGACTTAGTTATTTTAATTATTAACTTACGTTAATAATTTTTAATTCTTTGGGTAAATAACGGTTCCGCTAAACTATTTTAATATTATTTTCAAGGGTTTTTGTAGGTAGAGAAATAACGGAACTAGTAAAGGTAAACGGCGAAACGGCTAGTATAAATATAATTAAAAGTTTTAATTTGGAAAAAACGTAATTTTATCGAATAAAATAAATCCTGCTTTTATAAATCCAGATTTAATAATATCGGTTGTTATAATAACTTTAAACGCGTCGTAAAAGCCGGCGATAAAATCTTTTCAGTAATATAAGTAACGTAACGTCGTATAAAACTTTCGATTTATAACGAATAAGAGCGTTCTAATACGGAAAAATAAAATATATCGAAATGTGAAAGCCTATTGGAAAATAAGTAGGTATATAAAATATATTAATGCCGTTAGTTTTATAGTAATTTTCGATTTCGATTTAATAATGGTTTTCGTAACCGTCGAGGATAAAATAACGTTGTGAACTTTAACTACGTATTCGAATATAATTATTAAAATATTTAACCTATTTTAAACCTAATTTATCTATCATGCAACCTTTTTTATTTATAAAAATCCTTGAATCCGGTAAATGTCAGTGATTAATAAATTAAAAATAGGTCTTTTTTCCAGTAAAAATAATAAATAAGGACAGAGTTTAATTTTTAAAGTTATTAACTTATATTTCTATAAACTGTTTCCGGATTTTTTTTCAAACCTTTTTAAGTTTTTCATATTTTTAATATTAATAATAATTATGCTAATTATTATAAAAACCTTTATTAAACATTGAATTTCGTCGAAATTATAAATATTCTTTTTTGCGATACCATATTTTACTATTATAACCCGAATAAGTTTAAACTACTTACGAAATAATTTTAAATTTTGGCATTAAACTTTTTGATAATTTATCCTTTAATTTAAAAGCGGTTTAAATTTTTAGTACTATTTAACAAAATTAGATATTTAATTAACCTTAATACGTCTAGTAACGCATTACGTAAGTAATAAATTCGCTATATTTTTAACGTATTAACGTCGGATAAAAACGTTTGCGTATTTAGATTAAAGATACGTTGAAGTATTAATTTTCGTTCGGTTCGCGTTAATTTTCGTAAATGAGGAATAATATCCGCTTAAGCGCGTTTACTATAATATCGGGTTGCCAAGGTCGGGACGGCAATATCGTATATTAAATTAAATTTTTTGAAATTAATTATCAAGCTATGTTTTTTCGTCTAGACGGTTAAATTTATTCTCAATTTTCTTGTAAGACGTTCTACGTTATTAGTATTAAATAATACTTATTAATTTAAGTTGGGTAGTTGGAATATGCCAAAACCGGAGCCGCAAGCTTTGTCGGAGCCGCGAGATTGTGTAGTACGTTAACTTGTTTAAATTTTCTATATTATTCGATATTAATAATTATTATATCCGTTACGATAAAAAACTTTAATAAGAATTTAATTTCGACGAAATTATAAATATGTTTTTTGTAATGCCGTATTTTACCATAATAACCCGAGTAAATTCGAATTACTTACGAAATACTTTCTGAATTTTTGCTTGATATTTTTTAAAAATTAATTTTCCGACTTAAACCTGTTTTAAGTTCCTTTTATAATTTAATTAAGTTAAATATTTAATAAATTACGACGGGTTTTGTAACGCGTTACGTAGGTAATAAATCCGCCATATTTTTAACGTATTAATACCGGATAGAAAGCGTTTGCGAATTTATGTTAGAAATTCGTTCGATAAAATTTTGTTTTCGATCAGCGTTAATTTTTTTTCAAATGGGCAATAATATTAGTTCGGGCGTATTAACCGTAATATCCGGCTTTTAAAGTAAATTCGAGGACGTTATATACAGAATGTAGTTTTTAAAGTTAAATTTTCAGTTTCGTTGTTTAACCTGGATGATTAAGTTCATTTTAAATTCTTTTATAAAACGCTTTATGTTATTAATGTTACAAAATTAACGATTAAAAGAAGGTAATTAAAATATCAAGAAAAACGTGTCGCGAGCTGATGTGGTACGTTAATAAGTTTTTTTTTTTAAAATAGTAATATTATTAGGAATTTTCGTAATTAAGGAAATAAAGGAATAAGTACAAATAAATAAAAAACGGTCGTTATAAATGTAATTAAAATTAATTTTCGGAAAAAAATTTATTAAAATTAAATTAAATAAATTCGGTTTTTGCGACTCCTGGTTTAATGTTATCGGTTATTCTGATAACTTTAAACGCGTTGTAAAAACCGGCGATAAAATCTTCTTTAATAATATGGATAATGTAACGTCGTATGAACCTTTCGATTTATAACGAATAAACGTGTAGTAATAGGGAAAATAGACGTTAAAAAATAAAACAAATAAAAACAATTAAGCAATATATAATAATATCATAGTTAACGTAATATTGTTCAAATTTAATTAAATAGTAAATTGGTCTCCGTTAAAAATAAGGACGGGTTTCGATTTTTTCGTAAATGTAATAAATAAAAACGAAATCTAATTATAAAATTTAACAATTTATATTACTGTAAATTATATCCGATTTTTTTATTAAACTTACTTACATTTTCTAACGTCTTATATAAACGAACGGTCCACACAAGCGAGCGGACCGTTTTTTGGCATTCCGCGACAACAAATTAAAATAAATTAATT
Organism: Monosporascus sp. GIB2; assembly: GCA_004155935.1. NCBI lineage: Eukaryota > Fungi > Ascomycota > Sordariomycetes > Xylariales > Monosporascus > Monosporascus sp. GIB2. The sequence continues at coordinate 69,658 of QJNV01000289.1, read as the reverse complement.
ACAAGGCAATAAATCAATTTAAATTAATCGGATTTTTCGTCGTTAAACGCCTTTATATCCTCTTTACAAATACGCGTATTATATCCGGACTTACCGCAACGCCATATTTCCGTTTTTTCGCCTAAATCTTTTTACGACGATTACTTTCGGCCATTACTAATTGCGATTATTTACTCTTATTTTCTTTCGTAATTATAAAAACTTATATATTTTTTACAATAAATATATATTTTTTAGAAACGTTTATTTTTGGGTTTCCGGCGTTTATTAAGGATATAATTCGTTTCGCGTAATAAGCCGTGTTCCTCCAAAAAGAACGGTTTTATATAATAACATTAAATTATTTTTCATGAAAAAATTAATTAATTTAATTATTTTCATCGGCGAATTACCGTAGTAATTTTTAATTTTCTTTTATAAATAACGCCCTTATTTAATCGTTGTAATAATATTTTTAATAATTTTCGTTGTTAAGGGAAAAACGAAATTAATAAAAATAAATAAACAACACGGTCAGTATAAATATAATGAAAACTTATAACCCCAAAAAAAACGCGATTAAAATCGAATAAAATAAATCCCGTTTTTACGAATTTCGATTTAATATTATCGGTTATTATAATAACTTTAAACGCGTTGCGGAAACCGGCGATAAAATTTTCCTTAATAATATAAATAACGTAACGTCGTATAAAACCCTTAATACATAATAAATAAACGCGTTTTAACGGAAAATAACAAAATATATCGAAAATTTTAAATAAATGAAAAAAACAGGGAAATATGCCAAATGTAATAATATCGTAATTAATATAATATTGTTTAAATTTTATCGCATAATAATTTTCGTAACCGTCGAGGATAACAAACCTTTCGATTTTTTCATACGCGTTCGAATATATTAATCGAAATATTAAATTTATTTTAAACTTAATTTATTTATCGTCTAAGCGTTATCGTTTAGAATAACCTTTTAGTCGGGTAAAAATAAATTATCGTCGAATTAACGCAAAAACTGGTTTTTTCTAGCAAAAATAATAAGTAAAAGTAAATTTTATGTTTAATAATTTATAATTTATATTATTATAAATTATTTCCAATATTTTTAATGAAATTTATATAGGTTTTTTACGTTTTTTAATTTTAATAATAATTATATCAGTTATTAAAAAAAACTTTATTAAAAATTTTATTGCGTCGGAATTGTAAATATCTTTTTTTATAATACCGTATTTTACGATTATAATCCGAATAAATTTAAATTCTTTCCGAAATATTTTTAGATTTATATAGGTTTCAAATTTTTATTACCCTTTAACAAAATTAATTACTTAATGAATTTCGACGTATTTAATAATCCGTTACGTAAATAATAAATTCGTTATATTTTCAACATATTGGCGCTGTATAAAAAACGTTTACGTATTTAAGTTAAAAAATTAATTAATAATCTTTTTTTTTGGGTCGGCGTTAATTTTCGCGAATTGGAGATAATATCGGTTCAGGCGTATCGACCGTAATATCGGGCCTTTAAGGTAATTTCGGTAATACTGTATACAGAATTAAACGTTTTAAAACTTAATATTTGGTTTTGTTTTTTAGCCTGAACGGCTAATTTCATTTTGGATTTTTTTATAAAACGTTCCATGATATTAATACTAAGAAATACCTAAACTAAGTTAACTGCTTGGAAAATTAAGAAATTTGGTCCGCTCGCTTATATAGGCCGTTCGCTTATATGGGACGTTATATTTTTTTAATACTATTAATAATTATGGCGGTTGTTTTAAAATTGTTATTAAAACTTTAATTTTATTGAAATTATAAGTTCTTTTCCGTATTATCGTTTTTTTCCGCTTAAAACCCGAATAAATTTAAATTATTTACTAAATATTTTTAAATTTTATCTTAAAACTTTTCCATTAATTTAATTTTCAATTTAAACGTATTTTCAATGTTTATTACCGTTTAATAAAGTTAAATACCTTATTAACTTTAATGTATTTTACGCCGTAATAGGTAAAAAGCGACTTGGCTATAGGTTTAATCTATTAACTTTAAATAACCTACTAAACATATAAACGAGACGCAAATATAAGCGAGGCGCTTTTTGGCGCTCCGCAATAACAAATTTAAATAACTTTATAACAACATATCGCATTAATTAAAATTAATCGGATTCTTTTTCCCTAAACGTATTTACAACTTTATTATAAATACGCGTATTATGTCCGGGCTTACCGTAAACGCCATACTTCCGTTTTTTGGTTTTAATCTTTTTACGATAAGTACCTTCAGCCGCTATAAGCTGCATTTTTCCATTACCTTTTTCCTTTTCGGCCAAAAAATCTTATCTCTTTTATATAATAAATATCCTCCTTTCTTACAAATATTTATTTTTAATCTTTTAACGTTTTGAAGATATAATTCGTTTCGCGTAATTAAATAATTTCTTTTCGAAAAAAATAATTTCGTACAAAAATAACAAATTACTTTTTCTGAAAAAATTAATCAATTTAATAACTTTTAATAAACCACCTTAATTTCTAATTTTTCTTTACAAATAACGTGCTTATTTCGTTATTTCCTTAATATTCCTAAAAATCTTCGGAACTAATGGAACCGGCGGAAGTTAACGGGAAAACGGTTAACGTAAGCATAATTAAAGAAAATTTTTTTTAAAAAAAAGGTATTAAAATCGAATAAAACGAAATTAATTACGGTAAATCCGGATTTAATATTATCGGACGTTATAATAACTTTAAATACGTCGTAAAAAACCGTTAAAATATCTTTTTTAATAATATAAATATAATAACGTCGTATTAAACTTTTAATAAATAACAAATAAACGCGTTTTTTAAAAAACCAAAATACGTTAAAAAGTTCAAATTTATGCGAAAAATGCGCGGGTATACAAAATATAATAATATCGTAATTAGCGTAATATTTTTCGAATTTTATCCAATAATAATTTTCGTAACCGTCGAAAATAAAAAAACGTTTCCGATTTTTTCGTACGCGTTCGAATATATTAATCGAAATATTAAATTTATTTTATATTTAATGCGTTCGTTACGTAATTATTATTACTTATTAAGATTTTTAAATCGCTTATTAATAATAAATTATTACGAAATTAAATTTTATAATACTTTCGGCCAGTTATAATAATAAATAATAATATAACTTAATTATAAAAATTAATAATTTAAGTAATTATTTTTTATTTTTAATTTTTTTCTCTAATTTATTTAATTTTTTATTATTCCCTATTACCAATTACTATATTTATTACCATAAAAAATCTTATTAAAAAATTAATTTCGTCGAAGTTATAAATATCCTTTTTTATACTATTATATTTTACAATAATAACTCGAATAAGTTTAAATTATTTATGAAATTTTTTTAAACTTTCGTATAATAATTTTTAATAATTAATTGTTTGATTTAAATATATTTCCAATTTTCTTTTCCGTTTAACAAAATTAAATACTTAGTTAACTTTAACGCGTTCCGTAACGCATTACGCAAATAACAAATTCGCCATATCTTTAATATGCTAACGCCGGACAAAAAACGTTCGCGCATTTAAATTAAAAATACGGTCGACAATCGATTTTTTTCCCGTCTGCGTTAATTTTTGAAAAAAAAAATTTATAATATCAGCTCGGGCGTATATACTGTTAAAACGGTATCTTAAGGTAAAAAGTAAAGCCTTATAAACAAAACCAAACTTTTTATAACTAAATTTCGGGTTTATATTTTTAACTTAAATCACTAGTTTTCTTTTCGCTTTTTTATAAAGCGCCTTATATTATAATAATTAAGAAATAAACAATTAAAGATATATAGTTAAAATAGTTAAAACAGCGTCTCGCTCATATATACGTCTCGCTTATATGTTTAATACGTTAAAAACACTTCGCATATTTAAATTAAGGATAATATCTGTCCGAAAGCATGTACCATTATATTAATTATTTAAAGTGAATATAAAATCGCTATAAATAAAATAACGTACTATACCATCAAATAAGAAATATTACGAAGCGAAACATTTTTTAGCATTTCCTATTAATATACCCAAATAATTTAACTATAATAAATTAAATTAATTTAAGTCGACGGTTTTTTTTTTCGCTAATTGTATCAATAATTTTTAAATAAATATACGCATTATATTAAGGTTTATTACGAACATATATTACTATTTCCTTTTGCTAACCTATATGCGACCAACTAGCCTTTAATCCGTTTCAACTATTATTACTTTTATATTGCAAGCATTAAAGCCGGCCAATAAAAAAACCATTACCGATTAAATTTCCGACCCGTATATGCGAGAGTGTCTTGTCCGGCTTTAATACGTGAAAAATATTCCCAAAATAAAAGGTTATAGGGTTTTGTTAAAAGACGCGTTATACGGCTGCGAGGCAAGGTTATAAAGCGTATTTAAACGCGTTTAAGAACGTATCGCGGGATTTGTCGGAGTACTAATTCGATCTTACGTATTTAAATAGTTAAAATAAACATTTTTTTTAAAAAAGCACTTTTTATGCGGGATAAATACGTTTTTCAGTCGGCAGTAAAAGTGGTGGCAAAAGAAATATTCCTAATAGTTATTGGAAATAGTTGTCGCATATAGGTTAATAGGAAGGAATAATAATATAGCGTTCATAATAAGCCTTAATATAATACGTGTATTTGTTTAAAAGCTGTAAATATAGTTATCGAATAAGAATACCGTTGATGAAATTAATTAAATCTGTCGTGATTAAGTTATTAGGGTGTATTATTAGGAAATGCGAAAAAGTGTTTTGCTTAATGGTGTGTCTCGTTTGGTGGTGTGTATGACGGCTAGCTTAGTTAACTAACTATTAAACCTAAACGTACGGGTTTATGTTAGCAGAAGTACTATGGGAAACTAAGCAATAAGTAATAAGGATAACTTAGGTACGTTTCGTAATACCAAAGGTGTTTTGGGTAACGAAATTGTATGGCAAGTTATCGTTATTTAATTATGGAATTTAAGAAATGTATATATCTTGGTTTTGGTTTAGTAAATTCGATTAATTTAAACTTTTAAACTTTTTAAGCCCTTTGAGTTATTTTCCCTATTTAACTAGCTTAAAGTATTAAACCTTTTAAGCTTTTTAAGCCGGTTACGTAATATTTTGACTTAAGTCGCAGCTTACTTTTTTAACGTCCCGACCGTTTGGGATGGCCAAATTTATTAGGTCGTAATACGATTTCCCTTTTTCCAGGACTTTTATTTTTAAAAATCGAATCACTTATTTATTATTGTTGGTAAGTAATTTTTTATACTTATTATATTTAATCGTATTAAAAAATTCCGTTTTCGGAAACGTATTAAGCGTTTGGTTTTATTATATTTTTTTTGTTTTCGTTATGAAAAGAAAAATGTTTTGTAAAATAGTTCGAGGACTTTTACAATATGCTTATTATATTTACTACGGGGATTTTTGCAACGTTTTTGGTTTTTTTAAAGTTAAATACCAAAAATTGTTAGATAAGGAAAATTGTTTAGGACGAGAAAAAAGTATGCCCGGAAAACCTTATGGGTTACTGCAAATAAATTAAACCGTTTGCAAAAGCAAAAATGACTTTCGGGTTCCGGGGTATTAAAATGTTTTGCCGCGGTATTTAAGACGTAGAGGCGATAGAAAAATTCGAGCGTTTAAAGGCCGAATAAAAATAGCTGGAGACCGTAATATCCGCGGCCGCGTAAGTTGTAGGCCCGGTTGATTAGGATAACGTCGATATTATTAATTGGTCGATTATTAATTAAGGTACGCCCGTTATTGTTACTAAAACTTTTTAGTAATCGTTAGGTATTTATAAACTTTTTTGCGGGGTTTTAGGTATTTTCGAAATTAGGGTAATATTTTTTTACTTAATTAGATTTTAAGTAAGTCCGTTGATTTTCTTAATATCGAAAAATTTCTTTGCCTTATAAATTTAATGGTTTTTTAATTTTATATGGTTTTATTTGGTATGTATTTTGACAGTATTTGCTATTAACTTAAGTAAGAATATATGAAAGATTGGGTAAAGTTTAATTTTTAGGTTGTAATTTTGATTAATAATTACTGTTTGAAATTTTTTGGTTAATTTTTTAGGGACCGATGTGTTTAAAGTTGAATTTTTAATTTGGGCGTTTTGTTTGGATGTTTTTGGTAGTTAGGTAAATTATTTCCTTTTCCGAAAACGTTAATTTTTTAGCCGTTCTTGGTTATAGTATTTTTTTATCTAGTTGCGTACGAATTCGAGTTTTGTTTTTATTTCGTAATATAGTTGTTTAAATTATTTTAACGTAAAAATAGGTTTAATAATAAACGGGCTTTTTTTATGTTTTTTTTGTAAGCTTTTAAGGTAAAGCCAAAATTCGTTATTAACGAGTTATTTTAATGTTTCTATAGTAATTAGTATTGTAAGTTATTAGGTTATTAGTAGTTTTTCAATCCAATTATTTTGTTCGTAATTAATATAACATCGTAAATATGATTTTAATAGTTGTGTTTATCGTTCCGTTTGCCCGTCCGTTTAAGGGCGAAACGTATTAAATAATTTATAACTTAAATTAATTTATATTATTAAATTGTGCAAAAACTTGGAAGTAAACGTTATATTGTTATCCATGATAATTTCGTATAATAATTTTAAAAAAAGAGACACGTTATTTGCTTAGCGTTTGTATTTTTGTTATAAGGTAAAAAATAAAATGAAAATGAAAAATCGATTAACGATTACAAGATATTATCGTAAAATATATTTGTAATTGGGTTTTTTAATAAAGAAAGTTTGGTAATAAAATTTATCGTAATGGAATTTTATGGTCGTTTTGCGATTAGCAGGGTTGTGATTGTAGTCTGTAGTCATTAGTCACCTTACTGACTAACTACAGACTACATGTAGTTAGTCAGTTAGTCATTACAAAATGACTAACAACTAAACGTTTTCCATTAATGTTGTAAAAAAAAAATTTTTAAAAATTGTTTTAGAAAATCCCTTATTTTTGTTATTTTAAGCTAACCCCAAATTTTTAAAAATATCTTAATATCTTATCAATAATCTTAACGTTATCTTAAACTTATAATACCTTCTAGTCCCCATTTGGACCAGCGGTTATTTAGTTACAACGTTAAAATATTTTGATTTTTTAAAATTACTGCGTATTATGTTTAACTTTGTTTTCTAAAACTAGGGGATTTTTTTCGTTTTTTAATTTACCTATTGCTTTTAAAAATCCTTTTTAATATCGTTAATAATTTTACCGTTATTATGCACTTAGTACATATTTTTGATTCCCTTTTTGGTTGGCGGTTATTTAGTTATAACGTTAAGAAATTTTTATTTTTGAAAATAACTGCTTACTGCTTATGAGTTTGTTTTCTAAAATTCGGCATTCTTTTTTCGTTTTTAATTTACCTGTTGCTTTTTTTAAAAAAATTTATATCGTTAATAATCCTAATATATTTATGCCCTTATAACACATTTTCAATCCTTTTTTGCAGCTGGATTTTATGAAATATAACGTTAATATCTTTTAAAAAAAGCCGGTTATACCCTATAACTTTATTTATATTATTTTATAGAATATAATGAACACAATATTAACTACTTAACGGAAAAGGCTTTTTTTGCCCCATACATATAAGGACTTTTATTTTATATCTTTTTATATAAATTAAACAATTAAAATACAAATTAAAGACCTTTCTGAACTTTCCCCCTCTTATTCCTCCGTTTCTTCAAAATCCAAATTTTCTTTACATTGCATTTCTAAAACCTGTATATCCTTAATTTTCCAACTCTTTAATAAAGTTAACTGTTTAACCGTTTCCAGCTATATTCGATTCCTATTTTTAGTAATAATATTACTAAAAATGAAAAAAAACCCTTTCAATCGAGACTAAAATAACAGCAATAGCTGAATATCTTCTAGCCATAATAACTAAAGTAAGGAAACAAAATCAATTTGTTTTCCACCATAATAAAACGTCTGTCTTTTTTAAAAATTAGTTATTTTTAAAGTTTTAGTTATATATAAATAAATAAATTTTTAACTTACTCCACGGGGATATTGGCCTTCTTTTAAGTACATATTTAATTCTTCGTCGAAATGCGTTTGAGATTGTATATATATCGTCGCTAGGGTTATCTTCGGATTCGTTAAAAGATAAATTAGATATATTGCCTTACTTTTCCAATTTCACCCTATTAAAAATTAGTTTTATAATTTTGTTATTATATAAACAGTTAAATAACTTACTGATTATATTGTTCGCGAAATAACCTTATAACGTCTTCCCGTATTATCGGATAATAATTTAATAACCCGGAACCCTGAAAATGGCTGCATTTATATATAGGGTTTAAAAGAATCCCAAATAAATAAGGTCGATATTCTTTAATTAATTCGTTATTCAATTTCCTTGGGAAATATTTGTTTAATTTAAGACTGCCATTATAAACAACAGAAATTAAACTTCTAATAATTGGGGCCTATTATATATTAATTAAAACTATGTTTAAACCGGTTTTCAACTTACAATTAAATTTTCTTCATTTAATTGATCCCGATATTCGCGTCTTAAAGCAATAAGATTTTTCAAAATCTGATATATCAATAAAATACCTAATAAATTGTTAACCAAGATATAATTATAATCAAAATTTTAACCTGCCCTGAGGTAAAATTATATAAGCTTCAGCTTGCAAATACATCGTTAGTTTAACGAAAATTTCGAATATTCGTAATAATTCTTGTAAGTTCTACCGATAAAGGTTATTCGGATAAATTCTTTTAAATTCGGTATGTTAGGTATTTCGGTATATATAATTTTAAAGTTCTTTTAATTCGAAAAACACTTTAATCATATTGTACGTCGAATCCCACCGGGTGGCATTATCTAAAAAAAATCAATAAATAAATATGTATATATAAATATTTAAAGTGATAAAACTTACCGAAGGGTATAATTTTTTTTCCGTAATTTTCTGCTAATAAACCTTCGTTTTTGGCTTTGTTAATTCCTTCAAGAAATTCTCGACGAATGTTAATCGTATATTTTGTTAAAATTGCAATTCGCCGAACTCTATCAATTAAATCTAATTTAATTGCATTAATTAAATATAAAAAATAAATAAGTATATATATATAACTTACTTTTTTAATTTTCGTTTTCTTCTGCGAATTCTTCGTTATTTGATATATATTCTTTTAATATATCGTTAATAATTATATTAATATTATGCGCCATATATCGCATATCATTAACAAGTTCTTTTTCGTATTAGTGTAAATGAACGTTTTGGAATCGATCAATAAAAGCGTCGTTATTTCGGGCATTATCCCGGGTTATACTAATTATTTTATTAATAAAAGTATTTAAAAATACGTGATAAAAAATCTGACTTAAAAATATTATCCATTGTTAAAATGGGATAATCTTTTGATATAACTTCGAATTTACCGAATATATCAACAGCTATATGGTGGGTTTGACAATTTTCGAATCCGATTAATTTATAAATCAAGTTAAATTCGGAATCGACAAATAAAATAATAACGCCCATAAATGGGGTATTCGAATTCGAAATCCATATATCGACAATAATCGAAAGCTTTCCTAAAGTATTCAAATTTAATTATAATTAGGTATTAAAAGTTGTTAACGCGGTTTTATATGTCGTTTCGAATATAATTTTAATTTTCCATCGATTAATAATAGGCGAATCCCTAAATTTATATAATTAATTAACGTTTTATAGGGGAAAAAAGGTAATATATAAATAAAATAAGTTACTTACGGGTTATAATATTTTAATACATCTTGAAAAGAATCCGAATTTAAAATATTAAACGATAAATTATTATCAATAATAAAATTTAAAATTTCGTTATAAGCTTCGTCTTCTTGAAAAATATAATCGGTAATTACCGTATTATTTCGAGCTCTTTGTCGTATAGTTAAAAAAGGAACTACTAGGCGCCGATGTGATTTCGTTGTCTGATAAAAACAATTTAATATTTATTTTTTTTTTAAAAATACACAATAAATAAATAAAAATCTTTAAACGTACTTTTTATTCTTTGATTTTCGCTTATTTCGTTGTAAGCAATTACAATGTATTTTAATGAATAATATCGGGAAAATATCGAAGCTTGAAAACGTCTAATGTTAACTATCGATCTAAAATTACAACTAAAAATAATTAATACATATATATATATATATATATATAAATTAAAATAAATAAATAAGTAAATATTAACTTACGTCGTACAAGAAACAACCATTTTTCGAGGTTTATTATTTTCGATAGGCAATAATGTACAAGTAAATAACCCATTGTTAAAAATATAAATTGATGATTCATTATCAGGCCCTAATTTAAAATCAAGGTTATTTACTTCCTACGTTTTTTCAATATCAGAAATTTCGGAATAGGTGACAGTATCGGAAATAAAAAAATCGTTTTCAGAAAATCGGAAAAAACTATTATTTTAAAAAATAACAGTTACTATATCGACTGGTTATAAAGTAAGTTGCTATGGAATAATGATATTGTCGGTATTGGTATAATAAGTATAATATGGAAAACAAAAAAGAAAACAAGTTAAAAATATATCGTTCCGTTACAAAAATCAAAAACTACATGATATTATTAGATTTAATAAATAACGGATTTAAAGCAATTAATTTGCAATATTTGGATCCGTAATAATAATTGATTAATTTATAATATTAGTAATTATTTGATTTGTAATATTAATAATTAATTAACTTATAATACCAGCAATTATGTAATTTGTACTATTAATAATAATTTGATTTATAATACAAAAAATGATTTGATTTGTAATATTACTAATTAATTAATTTATAATATTACTAATTAATTAATTTATAATATTAATAACTATTTAATGTATTAATACGTATACGACATACTAAAAATATATATAACCAGCTTAGTATCCCTTTAAAGTTCTATTTTTCCTTTATTAGTATCCCATTATAATACAGTTAATTAACACTCTTAACGGTTATTATTAAACGATTAACTTTAAAAGTTTATTAACTTGAAAGGTTAATTATTTTATTTTAATTTAAAAACCCGTTATTGAATTGTTGTTATAATCAGTCTATCGTTTATATTAAATTAAGACTGTTAACGTCGTTCCTTAACCCTTACGGAAATTACCAGGGTTGTGATTGTAGTTTGTAGTTTTTAGTTTTTTTGTAGTTACTAACTACTGTAGTTTTAGTCAAGCTACTAACTACAACCTAACTAAATAAATCCGTAATTAAATGAAAAAAAGGATTTAACAATAAAAGAAATTATCTGTTTAAAAACGTTTAAAATAACTTATTTTTTAAAATTAAAATAACAGATTTATAAATACAAATAAAGAAAATAACAATTTAGTAACTAATAGTTACTACAAAACTAACTACATGTAGTTAGTTTTAGTCAAGGCACTAACTAACTAATGTTGTTTTAGTCAGGCTACTAACTAACTACAAACTACAACTTGTAGTTTGTAATTAAACTATTAGTAACTAAATCACAACCCTGGAAATTACTATCTTTTAATTAGTCGGTTAATTATTTATTAGTTTCGCTTCGACTTTATTATAATACCCTTTATCGATTTAATATATAACGTTTAATTCGTTATTAAGTTAATTACGGCCGGATTAACTTTGTTGAAATAATGTAAGTCTTATTAACCTTTCTTTAAATATATGCTAATGTTAATATTTTAGTAGCGAATTATATATATATATAATGTTATAATTACAATTTAAAAAATATAAAAAGTAAGTTATCCGGTTATTATAAGTATAATCATTTAAAAATGAAACCAACGTATTTACAGATAATTTTTACAAAATAATATATATCGAAATTACGGTTTTATTAAAAACTTATTCAATTTTCGAAAAAATTCGATAATGTAAGTTTTTTATTTTATAATTGTTATATAAATACTAATAAAATAAACATAAAGCGAAAAAAAAACCATACAAAAAACGATTTACCGAAATAACTAAGGGATATTAACAGGAAATCCCAAGGGGAAAACAGAAGGATATTAAACGGATATAAAAACCGACTTATAAATAAACTTTCTCAAAAAAGAAATAATGGATATTAAAAATAATAGAAAATATATATTATTAACAGAAAATTATGTATATTTAACAGAATTTTTTAAAATTTTGTTGCAGTTTATTCCAATTCTTTAAGCTTTTTTAAAGTCATAGTTTTTATTAAAACTTTAATAATAAATTAAAAAGTAAAATAAAATAAATAAAAAGTAAATAAAAATACTGTAGTTATTAGTCATTTTGTAGTGACTAACTGACTAATGTAGTTAGTCTGTAGTCAGTGTCCTGACTAACTAATGTAGTCTTAGTCAGTTAACTGACTGACTAATAACTACAAGGTGTAGTCTGTAGTCTGACTATTAGTTACTAATTCACAACCCTGGCGATTAGCAATGGTTGTAGCTTTTCGTATGGCTTGTATTGTCGTATTTTCGTTTTAATATAAATGTCGTATTAGCACAAGATGTTTTGTATTCTATTTTTTGTATTAAGGAAATAATAAATACGTTAAAAGCTTTCTCGGAGTTTATGAATTTTGGGTGTTCGTATAATTAATGTTAGTATATATCCCATATTAAATTTTTTGGAAATTTTTTAAAAGATTTGTAATTTCTTTATATATTTTTGCAAATTATCGTTATATATTTTCATTTTTTTATATATTTAAGGATATTGCCTATCTTGTCGTAATTTGTCGTGGGCGTAATTATTTTTCTGTAATGGTATCGAAAACCGCGTAATTAACCTTGACGGTTTTTTTTTAAGATTTGGTCGTTTGTTAAGCGCGTTAATTTTGCCATTTTTTAAACCCTTACGGTGGATAATAACAAAATCGTATTTCGTTAATTTTTTTGCATAACGAAGTTGTCGTGTTATACGTTTTTTAGTTGTGGTAAACCGGGTGAGATTTTTATAATTCGTATAAACCTTAATTTAATGTTAATTATTTTTCAAGGAATGTTTAAATTTGCGGAATATTCTAGTAATAGCTATAAATTCCCTATCGGGAATAACGTAACGTAATTTAGGTTTTTGTAATTTGTAAGAAAAGAAAGTAACGGGATATAGTATATTTTCATCGTTCTGTTATCCAATTATTACATTTAAAGCATAATTTAACGTATCGGTTTTAAATTTAAATAGGCTATTTAAATCGTGTATAATTAATATTAATTAATGCGTAATAATTTTTTTAGTTTGTTAAAAGGTTTTTTCCGTTTTTAACATTTCTTAAAACTTTTCCTTTTTTTTAGTAAGTTTATTTAAGGGTATTATTATTTGGTGAAAATTTTTGATAAATTTTAGATAATAATTAGTAAATTTAAGGAAAGTATATATCTTTTTAACTATAGTAAGTATTATTTAATTTCGTAATATTGCGATTTTTTTGGAGTTTATTTTAATGTATCCGGGAATAATGATATGGCTTAGGTATTTAATTTTTTGTATATAGAATTGGTTTCTTTTCGTTAATTAGTAGATTAGCTTTTTAAAGTAATTGTAATATTTTATGGACGTATTTTTCGTGTTATTTTTTGTTTTTAAAGAAAATGAGAATATTGTTAACGTAATATATTATAAAAATATCGAGGTATTTTTTAAGGATATGGTTAATTATACGTTAAAACGTTTCTGATACGTTAGTAAGTTTTATTAGGGTGATAAGATATTTATAAAGGCCGTATTTAGTTTAGAATATTATTTTTTATTTATAGTTTTTTTAATTCGAAATAAGTTGTATTTATTTTTAAGGTCGAAAGTAATAAATTATTATGCTTTATGGAAACGACTTTTTATTTCCCTGATTAAGAGTAATAATATTCGATTTTCAATAGTAATATTGTTAAGTTGCTAGTAATTAATAATTAATCATAATTTTCCGTTTTTTTCAAGTACGAAAAATATAAGGTATCCGATTAGTAATTTCGACAGTCGAATTTAATTTTTTTAATTGATTTTCCAGGTATTTTTTAAGTGGGTGTAGTTTTATTTCGTTAAGGTTATAAATAAAGTAAAACTTAGTTAATTTTCTTTTAGCATAATTTTATAGTTTTATTTATTATGTTCCGGTAATTTTATTTTGAGTTTTTTTTTTTAGAATAGTCGTTTATATTTGTGGTATTATAGTAGCATATTGGTTAATTTTTATTTTATTTTTTAGGTTGTTATTATAGTTTGTTATTTAATTGCTATAGTTTTATTTTGATGGTAATAATAATGCGTCATATTTTTTGAGGTGTCCGTTTTTTTTTATATCGTGTTTCTATGGGTGGTAAGGTATTTGTCATATTTTTATGCCGGTATTCGTCTTTATTTTCTATCGGATATTAAAATTTTTATCGTTTTTTCTTGTATTTGTCGTTAGGTTGTAAAACGAATTTTACCTGGCTAATTTCCTAATCGATTAAGGGGTTATATTAACGTAATCGTATTTTACTTAAAATTATATCGTAATGTTTTAGCGGTATAATATCGAAGTTAGTTATTATATTTTTGGGGGGATAAAATTGTTAAGGTAATTGTCTTTTTTATATTTTTATAGCAACTTCAGTCGATTAATTATTTTAGGTATAATATAATTATTTTTTAAAGTTTTGTTATTTATTATAACGGTATATTAGTGTATTCTAATTCGTATTTTCAGAATAATGGGGTTATCGTTATCCCTTATTATTATTAAAGCTTTTTATAAGAGTTTTTTTTCGTTTTTTTGGTTTTGTTATTTTGCGGCTTTTTTATAAGTGGTTTTTGTTTTTTAGGTTTTGTTGTTATATTTGTTCGCATAATTAATTAATTTCGTTTCGTTTTTTAGTTTATTAATTCGTTATCCGAGTTGTTAGTTAGTTGTTTATATTGTTATATATGTCGGTATTATCGTCGTATTTCTGTTTTTAGGTTTTTGAAATATTTGTTTTATATTTTAAATAATTTTCTGTTAACGCATTTTAGTATAATGTTTATTAGATTATTATATTGCCGAACGTTATCCTTAATAGTTTGTCGTTTTTCTGGATTTGTAGTATATGTTAACCGTATTTATAGCTCCGTGATAATTTGTTAATAATGTTTAGTAATTGTTTTTTAGATTAGCTTATTTTCCGTTTGGTAATCGCATTATTCGTGGTGACAGAGAAGATTTTTCTGTAAATATTGTTTTATTTTTAGGTTAACTTTATGCGGCCGTTTTTTGGTTGATGTTTTTTTGGGACCGATAGTATGAAGATGTCCATATTATTATTTATCGTTCTTGTTTTTTCTTGTTTTATTAGGGAAATCGAATACTTTTTTAATTATACGTATAATACGTTAATAGATAGAACGTTTCCATTTTTCGTAATTAAGATATTATATCCGTCGATAATAAAGGGCATGTATTCGTTTATATCGATCCGAGGTTCTAGGGTAAATAGTTTTAGTTTATTCTTAGTATTTCTGTAATTATTTTTTGATCATTTAAGCTGTACGTTGTTAGATTTTTTTTTATTGCTTCCATAAAAGTGGTTTTTCTGTAAGCTTTTTGTTTTTTTTTTTGTTTTTTTTTTTAGGATTTTCGTAATTGTTTAAAATGCTGTTATATTCCAGCTTGGGATAATTTTTAGCTTTTTTCTAAGTATGTTATAATTTTATATACGAAAGTTTTAAGGGTTTTTTTTTCTTCGTTAGATTATAACGAGAATTCTTTTACCTTAATTATCCTCGGATTATCCTGTAGGTACCGGGGTTTATGATTAATTTTATGGAAGTTTTTTAGGTATTCTATATTAAAGTATTTTATAACCTATTTTACCATAATTCCAGTACTTGATTTGCCGTATACCTTGCTGCTAAATGGCTCCGATTTCCATAAATTCTAGTTCCGTCCTATACGAAGGGTTGCTTGTTCTAGAGGTATTGGTATTTGCTAAGTATTTTAATTTATTATTATCATTATTTTGAATACTTGTTTTTGGGGTAAATCGTTTTCGTCGTTTTTGTTATTGTTTATACTGCCGGTTATTAATCTTGATAATTTTTCCAATCTATTCGTTGAAGGTAAACGTCCGTTTTATTCGAACTATTTCGTTTTTAACGTTATTCTTTAAGCGTTTTATAAAATATATCGATTAAGATATCTTTCTTTTTATTTTTTTATTTGGTTTTAGTAACCAAAGCTTTTAAATTAACGGCGTACTTAAATGTAGGGGTTTTTATTTAAAATCGAGAATTTTTTTATACCGAAATCCTTTTTTTTATTTAAGTTACTAAAGTTAAAGCGAAATTTATCTAAAATTAGTATATAGGGAGAAAATTTCGTTAATTAAATTTTCCCCGTTATTTTCTATATTTTTCAAGTAATTTCCTACGATAAGTTCGAATTAATTAACTACGTCGCCCATAAGGCATGCCTTTACAGCGAGAATTAATTCGAGTATGTCGTTAATTTTCGAAAAACGTAAATATATACGTACCTAGGTAACAAAGGTTTGCGGATTTTTTTTTCCCGTTTTAAGGTTTTAGTTTTTTGAATTTTATCCGGGTAATAATAATAAGTCCCGCTGCAACAACCTTAACCTAATTACTAAATCGTCGGTTTTCTGTTTCCAATTTACGAATACGAGCTTAAAGTTGTTGGGTAAGGTTTTTTAAGTATTAATTAACTTCTTAATAATGTGAAATATTACTTAAAGTTTGACGGTATTATCAAACAAAAACTTGCAACGTATAACGGTTAAATTAGTTAACTAATTATTAAACTTAAACGTATGGGTTTGTATTAGTAAAAATACTATAGGAAATTAAATAATAAATAATAAGGATAATTTAGTTACGTTTCGAAATATGAAAGATAATTTAGGTAACGAAATTACATTACAAACTATCGTTATTTAACTATGGAATTTAACAAATATATATATCTTGGTTTTGGTTTAATAAATTCGATTAGCTTAAACCCTTAAGCCCTTTAAGCTTTTTAAGCCGGTTACGTAACCTCTTAGCCTAGGTCGGAGCTTACTTTCCTGACGTCCCGACCGTCTGAGGGGGCCAAGCCTGTTAGGTCGTAATAGTGTGGTACGTTAAAGTTTTTCATACTTAAATTTTAAAGGTCGTTTTTAACTTAAATAGTTAAATTTATTTTAATTTCCTTTATAAAATGTTCTATAATAGTAATATTAAGAAATAGATTTTAAAAGTTAGAAAGTTAAAAAGTTGAAAAAAGCGGCCGACGAGCTTGTATGACCGACAAGTTTATATGGTACGTTATATTAATATTATTAAAAAAAGTTCCTTACTAGCTTTTACGACACGTTTAGTATTATTATAACGTCTAATAATATTAAATCCGAATTTGCGAAAATTAATTTCGTTTTATTCGATTTTAATACCGGGTTTTTCCTAACTCAAAATTTATTTTATTATGTTTACGCTAATCGTCTCCCCGTTAATTTCCGCCGGCTTTATATCCCCGCCCTCGAAAATTCCTAAAAGTTTTCGTAAAGCAAGATAATAAAAACGTTATTTATAAAGGGTTTTAAAAATTACTAGTGTAATTCGTTAATAGAAATGGTTAAATCGGTTAATTTTAATCAAAAATTAACTAGAATTTTAGTTTAGAGTTGGTTTTTTTTAACAAAAACGCCGCTTAATTACGCGAAATTAACTGTATTTTAATAAACGTCAAAAACTTAAAAATAAACCTTTTTTTTTAAAAAAGACCCTTTTATTTTATAAAAAGGATAAGCTTTTTCAGCCGAAAAGGAAAAAGGTAGTAGAAAAACACAGCCAATAATAACTAAAAGTAATCGTCGTAAAAGGGTTAAAACGAAAAACCAGAAATGTAACGTTTGCGGTAAGCCCGAACATAATGCGCGTATTTATAAAGAAACTGTAAATACGTTTAGCGAAAAAAATCCGATTGGTTTAAATGAATTTAATACGTAATGGTTACTTAATTAGAATTTGTTATCGCGAAATACTACAAAGTATCCCGCTTAATCTTATGTCCAGCTTATATGTGTAATACGTTATAACTTATATCGTTTTAATAATAAATACTTTATTAATAATAACGCGAATTAAACGAATAAGGCTTTTAATTGTTAAATATAAGGGACATCAGTTGTTGTTATATTCAGTGATTAATTGCACGTGTCCTAAAACGCGCACTGCATCTTAATAAAGTCTAGCCATAAAACATATATGTTCCGATCAGAGGAAATCCTTCCGTATATGGGGTGCTAGCGCACCTCCTGCTAGCTGACATAATATTTACCCGGTGTAATTTAAGTTAATGAAATAAATTTTCGAAAAGGGTTTAGGGTCCTTACTAATTTAACTGTCTTGAGCTGTTATGTAATGCTAAATCCTTTAGTCGGATTTTTTCTTAAATTTTTTCTCCGCCTGTCCCAGTACGACCCGAGGCCGTTAGCCCATAACACCCGTATTCCGCTAGCATCATCTTGTTTCCGGCATGCGTTTACAGTAACAAACGGTGTCTCGTTAGTTGATGGGGTATTCGTCCTTTTGAGCTGACCGCCTTGTAGGTTTCCACTTGGTCACGTAGGGATTTCTTCGAGGTTTCCCGGTGGCCTTGCTGGGCCTGGAAGTCTACAGTGAACAGGTCGCTGTCTAAGCGGTTGAATAAGTATACCGAAGTTGGGATGATCCACCCCTTGGACATATGACCTGTCCTGCCCAGAATAAAACCTTATACAGGCATATCACCATATTCCGGACCCTTCCCCATCCGTCGATCAACAGTAGCAGTGGCGAGAGAATACCTAAAAGATTAAACTTGGTCTGTCATGGGTGAAGCTATCGTGGACAACCGGCTGAAGCCGTAGTTGCTACGAGCGGGTATCTCTTGTCGGCTGGTACTCGCGAGTGAGGGGGAAAGCGAAGGGGAAGATGAGGCGAGCCTTGTCCAATCCCCTCCTCCGGCAAGACGGCCACCGCAGCCTCAGACCTTGGGGACGGACGTGTAGCCCAGATGGGCATCCCGAAAACCCGGGAGTTCGGCGAGATCTTCATTAACCCCACCGCTCTTGTCAGCATTAAATACTACGACATCCTCATCTCCAGAAAAGCCCTGCGTCACCCACCGTTCCAGGGAGACGAGGGGAGTAAGCCCGTACACTACGCATACCCGAGGATAACTGGCAAATGTCATGATGTTGTCTTTGCGTCGATATTTGAGATCAGAGGGGCATAGTCTTCGAGAACCGATTCCAGGAGAGTAACAAAACGGAGCAAAATCGTCCCAAGACCTCCTGACTGCCTATGGGCACCCCTCGGCGAGCACACTGTCTTGGGCGGCCGCCTGCTCCATTACCCTTTATAGAAAACCTTTCTCCATAACCTTGTCTCGGCCTTTGATACATTGGTGTTTTCTATCCGTCTCGTGTATACTTTGTCCTTATCGCAAATCGTCGATCTGCGTTTTAATCGTTCATCTCCAGTAATACCGTCATGCTCTGGCCATAATTAGTAGTTGAGCCACCTTTAACTGGGGAGGTATATCCTATCGCTGTTATCCATCCTTTCTAACAAATTTCCCCTTCTAATAGGGACCAAATAATATGAGCCTTTATTATCCGCTATCCAATTCTCGAATATCATATTCCGGCTCGCCTTGACTATCTGATTTCCATGCATCGGCTGCCGGACGTAGAGGTGACCCAACCACATTGGCCAGACCCGACTGGTAAGCCCGAGCTGGTGAATCCTAGAGGGCTGTCCGTAGACAAATGTTGCAAGTGACGGAAAGCCCGCTATAAATTGACGAGGTAGCTATTGGGGTCTCCGCAACTTGGGAACATGAAGACGGCGAGCAGGGCTAATCAAGCAGGCGCCACGGCCGTAAGGGTGAAAGAATGTGGACTGGGCCAGGTCGGGGGCGCGAAGTCCGGAAAAGGCAGCGTGAGGCGTCAGGGGACACTTTGAGGGTCGGAGAAGTCTACTAGATAATGGGAAAAGTTGTGATATAGGGGGTGATATTTTTCTGCAGTATCAACGTCGCCAGCCCTTGGCCATGAACATGTGCCATCTACAAACCTTCCACGCCGGCACCCCGAACGGATCTGAAAAAAGCACGACGGTAACAGAGTTAAGCTGCAGAGGAGGGGTGGTGGTGTGTTGTCTAGAAAGCCGGTTTCGAGGGAACTTATGAGAAGACTTGCTTCGAGCGCTTTTGAAAATCGACCCCTGGTATCCAGAAGAACAACTGCCCCGAGGTCGCGCACCGCGGCATTATCCCAACTGACCCAGTCGGTCCTGTGTGCTCTTCCTTGTTCCGTCTGGCGTTCCAAGAAAACCCAACCCATGGCAATACCACCGTGGTCAAATTCATTGCATGATTTTGAGATCGCCATCCATGGTTCGCTCACGCCGGACGACTAGTAACCCTCCTGGTCGGCACCGACAGGCCCCCTCGACATCGTCCTGCATGCAAGCATCCCTCTGCTGCACGTCCTGACGGAAGACGACTCTGAGTGTAGTACATTTGCTAGGTCACCCAAATACTTTCAGCGACCTTTTGCGGGACGTGGCCTCGCTCCAGTGGAGAGCGACTTCGAGATCCGTGTCAAGGCATGTTCCGGATGGTCGATGCAGGTCCAGTTAGCAGTTTTATTGGTATATTACACCCCTGCTCGGAGCAAAGTTACTGTGCTGTGCGCAAGCAGCTCAAACTACCCTTCTGTGTGTCGTAGGGCAGGAAAATCATCGCGGAGAGCCCCATGTCTTGTCTCGACTGGCAAGGTGGTTGTTTGTTCAAGACCTGGAAGATGTCGAGTGTAAGCTGAAAGCGAGAGTGCAAGGTTGAGAGAATGGAAGATGAAATATCCGGCGGATTGAATTCAAAGGTGAACCATGGCAATAAATTTGGACATATCATGTATGATATATGTTGAGCCAGCCTTTCTCTTGGTTGGTAACCTCAAACCACTCATATTCAGCTACTATATTAAGAAGCTCTATTCGGCCACATGGCCATCAGGTGGGCGTTGTCATCGTAACCAAAATGCGCCATATCACACGAGAGACCCCTGGGGACTTATCCTCCCAGACGGACGAGGTGTTGAGGCTCCCCATGGCAGATTTCTTCAGACCGAGGAAGTTAATACACCCCGAAGAGTCAGCGACTGTGAATAGTTCGCTGACCCGCAGGTGCCTGACCTGTCAATAGCGCCATTGGTAGGGGGTGGGCAGCGTTATGAGTGATCATAGTCATTCAGAGGCCGCAACATCCGAGCCTGCCTCCTCTTCAGCAAGATCCGGGAATTCCCGACAGTCTTCCAGCATCACCAAGTTCCTAATTCATGCCGTGCCTCAAAGTCAGGACACGAAGGGGACGCGCCCGGGCGCCCATGGCAGCCTGTCCCTAACACGCCGGCCCTGGTTCGATTGCTTAGCGCGGCTACCCCTAACGACTGGCATATGTAGCTGGTGGTCGGTAGCCGGAAGCGTGGCTGCGTGGGAGGGACGCCCGGCGAATTTCCTGAGGGTTAAAGGACACGCCAGCTAGCTCTCAGCCTGGCTCATTATTGTGCTCTCTGTGATCGGCTGTTGCCTGCTCAGAAGTCCGCCTGAGCGCCATGCTTCCCTTTGAAATAACGCTTGATAGCCTCTTGATCAGACTAGGCTTCCGTTCGCGATCGGGTTCTACACTCGCGTTGTCCTCCCTCCTAGGTGGGATGATATCGTGTAGGTCCATGTCTCTGTTTGCACCATCTTGAATTCTGGATTGTTCCTCGGCACCCATTCTCGCATCGACGAGAGCCTGGGCGTCCCGCTTCATGTCCAGAAATAAGGGAAAGAGAAGCGTCACAACGAGCAAAGCAGGAACTACGGCGAAGGACGTCTGATAATTACCCCCTCGCACATTGACAGCATACATGACGAATGGCCAGAAAGCGGGGCCCGAAGCCCCCATCGTGATCCACGCGGCTGCTCGTTTCATACGTTTGCCCTGTCCGCGAAGTCCCAGCGCGAAGATAAGCGGCCACAGGGGCCCTTCGAAGAAGAAGAATAGTACCGCGGGAATAGCGAGCATGTTTGGGTCGGTCGGGCGTAAGGCGGTGACGAGGATGGCGCAAATAATGCCAAGTGCGGTGGTGATGGTAAGAACAGTACGGGGCTGAGGTACTCTGGGGTGAGTCGGCGACAGATATGCCAAATAACCGGCAATAAAACGGGAAAGGGCGAAGGCGCCGTGGGCTATGAGGAGATAATCAGGGATCGGAAGAGCAAGGCCGAGCGGCTGCTCGGCAGAAGAGCCTGTTGTCGGCCCGGCGCTTCCGGTAGAGTCCAAACGCGACTGCTGCGCCATCATTGGGGTCAAAACTTTTTCGAAGGCAGTACTCATGCTCTCCTGAGCCCCCACATAGGCCCATTGAGCCAACACGGCCAAAGCGAGCGTCCAGGTGCGGAGCTGCAAGCCACCCAGACTCCTCTTCTTCGGGTCCACGGGTAGATATCGCGTCGAGCTCTCCATCTCGGCATCAGTGACTTCCGGTAGAGGCATGTAATACAAGAAAAGCGCGAGCGCCGCGCAGAACATGGTAATGGATAAGTATGTCCACTGGACATCAAGCAGCGTCATAGAGTCCCCCGCATTCTCCCTTCTGTTGATGCTCTTGAAAAACGCCCTTTGAGCCAATAGCTGGCTCAAGACCGATGCCACGGCCTGGACACCTTGTGAGAAGAGTAATCTCATCTCGGCATAGTCCATTGGCCCGCACAGAGCCACGAATGGGTTAGCGGCGGTCTCGAGTACTGCCAGGCCAAAACCAACAACAAAGTTGCAGACCATGAAGCCAGCGAACGAGGTGAGCACGGCGCTGGGCCAGAACATGATCGTACCGACGCCGTAGATGCAGAGTCCTACCATGAAGGTTGCCTTGAAGCCGCCAACGGGGAGATGCCTGTTGGAATTCTTCTTTGACCGGTGATGTTCATCATGGCGCAGTACCCATTCTCCAACTAGAAGCGGGCCGAAAAAGTAGCCCGCACCGAAGTATGTGCTTGTGAGCCCTAGCGTCTGAGCCGTGGTCATATCGCCGATGGCAGCGATCACGTTATTAAGCGTATTCAAAAGACCATACGAAAAACCCCAGATGAAGAACAGGATGGTCACGATTGTACAATACTTAAAAGAGTCGGCAACCGACGTCCTTATCATGCTCTTGGGCCGCGCCATATTAACGAATCCAAAATATACAGAGGTGCCAGTGGCGCTGCGAGCATCCGCCGCCACGGCGGTCCGTGGGCGGACGACGACTGACGACGCGGGGAGAGTAGTCATGTCCGGAGTAGTGAGAAAATCAATTGCTGGATAATTGGGGCCGGAGTTATCGCCACTCGGGGCCATGGTAGGCGGCAGGATACCCACCTCCGGACTCGCCACCGGCACGTAAGCTCGGCCAGCCCCCTCATCGCCATGCTGATTATCGGATGTCTGGGAGCGCGGCTTCGTGTCCGCCGTATCAGAGGCTCCGCGGGTCCCATAACGATCGACCAGCATGGCCGGAAGAATCCGAATTATCAACGGCTTCAGGGTAGGTACGCAGGCGCAAGCGACGCCGATATTAACCTCGACAGCGGACCACATCAGCGAGAGCGAAGCATTCCACGCAAAATCGGGCTGATTGCCGAAGGTCGCAGCGGGGTTGCTGGAGGCGGTTGGAGACACCTCCGTGACGGCTTGCTGGAGATAATATATCCGAACGACGTCAACGACGGTGACGAAGACACCCAAGGTGAATGTGAAGACTAGGATAATCTTCTGTCGCCGCGGCAGCCGCATGCCTGTTAATACAGGCAAGGGGAGGGCAAGGATCGCGAGATCAGTGACTATGTTGACCGGGGCCGAACAGATGAACTCGGTAAGCAGGGGTATACACTGAGCATTCCCATCATAAGTGTCAAACGCCGCGTGTATGGGACGGCACTGGAAGATGTTCATAACAGTGAGCACGATACCGGCGACGTTGACTATACCCAAGACGACCCAGGAGGCTAATCGCAAAACCCTCTGCGTATTCTTAGAGAGGCGTAGATAGAACACCAAGACCGAAGTCTTTGTAGCCATGAGGGCTGGGTTCTATGAACGGATTAGATTGGGACATCGCAACCACGAGAGCGCTTTTCACGTACGTAGAGGATAGAGAAGGTATATTCGCAACGCCTCAGTATGGCCCAATCTTCCGCCGGGATGTCTACATCATGCCGGCCGAGCCCATTGCGGGATCCGAGTTGGACAGAGAAGCTGAGGCCGAAGGCCAGGATCCAAGCAAGGATGATGAAGTAGTCGTCCCAGCTCACTTGCCGCACGATGCCTGCCCGAGACACTATTCTGGCAGCAACGAAGACGGAGGCCAAGGCGATCGTGCCGGTAGTCACGGCAAATACTGCAGGGCCGCGGTCGGGTATATTGTCGGACGACATATCGACGCCTTGGTGTTGCGCAGCAATAGCGATATCCTCATACATAGACACGGCCAAGAGATTACATCATACTGCAACTAGTAATGTTCCGAGCAGCGACAGCGGAGTGGCAACGCTGATTTTTGGCCTTTCGGGCGTGGGAACGCGGCGAAGACATGTCGCGAGGACGCCCTTTAGCCGCGGTAGATAACGACAGCCTCAGCAGCAAAGCGTCGCGGGCCAGATGTAATTGCCAATGGATATGTAGGTGGATGGGCTGTACCCAAGAACAGTAGTAAGTAGCAGAGAAAATAGATGGGTTCCCGGCTAAGTGGACCGAAGTCAGATGTGTGGATCTCGCTTGCGCCCGCCACAACGGAACCCAATCCAGCGGTGTCGGCTGGCAAGGCTGGGGAGCATCCTCCCGACCCCTCCGTGGTGTCTGCTATTGGATATACACCATAACGACGAGGCGTAATGGGTTAGACGATGGGGGAAAGAAAAGCAAGCCCTCCGTCATCAGAAGAAACGCGAGACAGGGAGCGTACGGAAAGTCTTTTCGCCGATATTAGCCGTCGAGATTGTGATACGAGTTCCTGAGGCTTGCGTACTAAGTCCGCATCTGCACAATCAAGCACTTTAAATTTTGAGAGGACGTACCATACTCCAAGGACAGGCAAGGACAGGGGAAAGAGGGGAAGTGGCTAGCAAGAGACTAAGTTTGTTGACCTCACTGCTAGCCGTTTCTCGTACTGAGATTTGTTGCATGATAGCGCCAGGTACTTAGTGCCCGCCACTAGTTTTCGCTACTTACTAGTCCACGCCACCACACCTGGGGAAAACTGGGAACGAAGGTGAAAAAATGTGAAAGCGCATCCCTGGTAGGTTGGTATTAGCAGGTCTGGCAGGGCCCAAGAAGACACAGAAACAGACGTGTCCTAGCGACCCCGCAAAAGGCTGCAAGCGAAATATAGAGAAATGCCAATGGTATGGTCGATGTCGGCCTTCTGAGTTTATATTAAGCGCTGTGTCCAGTGATGCTTGCTCGTGGACTAAAGTACTGCAAGCCTTGTTACGCCTCCGCGAAATGCAGCAGCATTCGCAGCTACACGGGTCCGGTTCCCCCTTCCTCTTTGTTGTTGTCAGTGACCCTTGTTCGTGGCCTTCCTTTTGCGTCGTGTCAATTTCGAACTCCAAACCCCGCTGGGACGACAAGCTGATATTCAAGCATGGCTGACAGATCCTTTACCTCCACATAAACCTAGAGCTCCCCCTAGGTTGAGTTTGACGGAGGCGCTCTCCGCCGGGCCCGAATTGCATACTGCGCGTGCGGTGGTAGTGCGGTTCGGAGTTCCCTTTCCATATTTGTCTTACAGGTCGCCATCCGAAAGCAATACCGCTTCCGGGCGATGTTGTCCTGGGTTGGGCCGGGCACTGTTGTCTGCGTAGCCGAAAGCCTCCTTCCTAGCTGCTAAGAGTGCTTTGTTCCTATCGAGGCGGGTTGTACGGAGTGGGTCCTAGGTCGGTGAAGAGGTGAAAAGCGTCTGCCAGCTCAGATTAAACAGACTATGTACTGTTTGTCCATTAAGCTGAAGGCAGGGATACATATGTATGACACGTACTGCAGGGAAATACGCATGTAGCTCCTGTTTGGCTGGTGTGCTGGTTTATTGTCCGCTGCCAATAATTGTGGTGCCTATCATGCATTGTGAATTGTCCGGGGGTGCCCTTTTCTTTAGACGGATCCGGGCACCGCAAAGTATTGGTGACGAGTGCTGCGAGTATGTGGAAAGAGAGGGGGGAGGGGGAATTGTTGACAGATGTTCAGAATGCCACCGGCTTCGAACCCGAATCAACCGAGTTCGTGGAACCGGCAGAAGACTACTAGGAAAGGAAAAAGCAGAGAGGAAAAGGGAACCGCGGCAGCCGTCGCCCGCGCAGGTCAGTTCACGCCCGTGTGTCTGCGCCAGGCCGAGTCTCTCAGTCTCACCTCGGCGCGTGGGGGTGGGGTGAACGGGAAGCTTCGTGAGACTGAATAAGGCCCAGAGTCCGGCTCCATGCAACCCGGGTTGCCCGCCAAAACAGCCCCCCCCCCCCCCAATCCACAAGCGAATTAGACAATAAAAGTCGGAGGGGCGACAAAGAGCAACCGTAATACGTACAGCAAAAACACAACAGGGCCGAGACATCGAGGCACAAATGTCCACGTGTATATATGCTGCTTATGTAAGCATGTTGAGACTGGAGTCGGTCTGTGCACGTCGATGGCCCTTATCAGATTGATAAGGAATACCCATTTACATTGACATGGAGAACAAGGATCTCGTCTAGGGTACGTACTAGGGTAGTATTACCTAATGTAAGGACCTACAGGTACCTAAGTAGGTTACTTACGCTAGGTTACTTACCTAGCTAGGAGGTTTTGGCTGTACCCGGCTCGCACCTTTGTACAATTTTCAGATCGGCCAATCGGACGAACTGGTTTTATGATTAGCCGATGGTGGTGGCGGCGAAATCGAGCGCATCGTCAACGTCAACTGAGATTGATATCGGTACCTACTTTCGTCCATTACCTATCGGTACTTCGTGCATTACTTACATAGTACCCCTTCAGCAGATCTACAGGGAGCGCTACCTCCGAAAGGTGTGCGATTGGGCTCTTGTTTTGTTTGTCTGTTCTTCACTTGAGGGGGAGGCGTCGAAGGTCAGTTTCGCCTCCTTTACTTTATCTTACTTGACTTTTCTTTCAAATATCTCATCTCTGCGTCTCCCAATAGGTTCCAGGTATCGTTTGTAGACTTTCATTTCATACCTACCTAAGCATCGCACCAACCCTTTTTCACCTGGTAGGACACCCAATCCTAGAAAGCCCACCAAGCGTCGTTGTCGTACGGGGCCCCACTCTCTGCGGAATTCCTCCCATCTTCACTTCGTCCTCGATCTTGGCGCCATTCGATTCCTATCCCACCTCGACCTGCCAGCGCACCGGCAAGCGACCATGCTCTCGTCTTCTTCGAGAAGAGCGGCCACTCTGGCCCTGAGAGCGAAGCCTACCGCCCGACTGGTCCCTCTTCAATCCGTCGCCGCTATCTCCACGACTTCTAAGAAGGATGCCACGTCGTTGGCGCCACGCGGCAGCTCATCCACCGGTGTTCCCGCCAGCCCGCGGAGGGAGGTGCCGCTTCCCAGCCAGGAACCCACGAAGGGCGCCATCCAGTACGCCCTTACCACGCTCGACCAGGTCGCCAACTGGGCGAGACAGTCCTCGTTGTGGCCTATGACATTCGGTCTGGCCTGCTGCGCCGTCGAAATGATGCACCTGTCCACCCCGCGTTACGACCAGGACCGCCTAGGAATCATCTTCCGTGCCTCCCCCCGGCAGTCCGATGTCATGATCGTCGCCGGCACCCTGACCAACAAGATGGCCCCGGCTCTGCGACAGGTCTACGACCAGATGCCCGATCCCCGGTGGGTTATCAGCATGGGCAGCTGTGCGAACGGCGGCGGTTACTATCACTACAGCTACAGCGTCGTCCGCGGTTGCGACAGGATCGTCCCTGTAGACATCTACGTTCCCGGCTGCCCCCCCACCAGCGAGGCTCTGATGTACGGTATCTTCCAGCTGCAGCGAAAGATGAGGCAGACCAAGATCACGAGGATGTGGTACAGGAAATAGACGGCGGGTGTAAATCTTACTGTTCCCGGCCGAGTTGTGCCGGAGGTCGATGACGCCGCGGACTAGACCTTGTCTTTTGCCCACGGTCGCCAGAAGTTGTACATAAATACCATGGATTAAATGCATATGGGAGTCTTAATGCGCAAATGCCGGATTCCCATATGGTTCTGTACTTCCTTTGCAGTATAGGTATTTGTATCGTGATATCTCTATAGGTGGGATAGTGACTGGCAGCCACGTCTCCAGCTACTTGGACTCTTCTCGGATCTCCACACGCCACGACTGGAAAGTGTGTGTTGTGGCAAACCGCTCGAACTGTCGGATCCGTCCCTCGGATAAGGAACCGTTTACATGACGCCTAAGCTTCTAAGCCTTTATCCCAACCTCATAATTGGGCCTAATAAGTCTAAGTCGTGATGACTTAGGCAGCCTGTCGTCTAGTAGGAAGCATCGTGTCGTATCGGAGTCACTTTGATCTTTTATTGTCATACTGCCTCTCTGGGGAAACCTACAGACTCATCCAGCTAAGTTACGCTCATATACCCCGGCACCAATACCAATACCACTACATTGATCGCCGGACATGTGCCGCTTTCCGCCTTCCCCTTTACGACTTTGGGTTGGTATTCACGGCGATTCCGCCTGCCGCGCCCTTGACTATGGTTACTAGGCCGGTTGATCTCTTCCTATGCTGGCTATAAATTCTTCTAGCTGCTACCATCCTTTCCCTTTACATAGAAATCTCGTTTGCGCTTGCTATCGCCGTACAAGAAGGTTCTGTGCCATCCGGGTATCGTATTCCACTCTATTTATCTACCCACTCTACCCGCTATACTAGGAGACCCGACCACCGTCGAAGCCGCCCTCGTTATGAGCTCTCAGTTCTGCGTCTGCTACTGCGGCTGCCGCAACGCGGTCCCGCAGCGCCTATTTTGCGCCCCCTGCTCGTACGGCCACCACGGGCGGGGGCTCGGACCTCGTAGGCATCGCCGGACGGGTGCGGATCCGCCCCGGCAGTCGGACCGCTCGCGTATGTTCGGACTTTTCGCCGTAGCCAGCAGGGAAGCTGAAAGCCAGATCTAATCAGTCGAGTTTGGGGTGGCCGGGGTTGTAGCTCGTAGCTTGTTGTAGTTAATATCTCAGTCGGTTTCTGGGATCTCTTTGTTAGCCACGAATATGCCCTCAGACACCAGTGTGCCACAAAGCCGATATCCTTGCCGGACACGATGCATGTGCGCCCTGACACGACCCCCTCGGAAGACAACGGCGATTCTGCAAAAGGACCACCAGGGCGCCACCCAGCGCGGCGACCACCCCTCCGGCATCGGTCGCGAGTTCGGGGGCCACCCATCCTAGCTCTCGGGGTCGGTTCTGCCGTAGCCACCCCGGCATCAGAACCAGTGCTGCCGGGCTCAGTCGTCTATCCGGTGATGGTGGCAGATACCACTGTGGTAGCAGGCACTGTGGTAGTGCTCGTCGTGCTGGATGCATTCGGCGTGATGCTAAAGACGCTGGCGCTTATGCTATTGAAACGGTACTGTTAGTAAGCTCCCTCACGAGGGTCAACCATCATGCTAAGTGCCGGAGGCGTGGTAAGCCGTAAGCCGTTTTGCCACACATCACATTCCAATTTTCAAATACGGCCGGTCCAGCATGCCGTACGACGGCCGCGGTGGTACACATACCAGTACAGGTCCTTCTAACTCTCGTGACTAGGAGAACGAGGGTCATCGGGACGGTTGCTGAAACAGCTATTGTCCAGTCAGCTAATCGACCCAGACACAGCGACGGCAACCAAACCCCTATTAGTCCATACGTCATGATGGCCCCGTACTTATCGCAGAGGCAGCTATAATCGTCTGGGAAGCACAGATCGAAATAGTCTTCAGCCGTACCCAGCCATGTACCGAGGATGTGCTGCGCTGCACAGGTAGAAGAAGTGCCTGTGGATGATACGCTTGATTCCGCGGAGGCTGGAACTGCCAAGAGAGCAAGGCAGAGAAACGCAGAGACCATGGTTCAACGGTTCTCTTTTAGACCCGAATCTGGTCAGTCACTGTCCCCTGTTTGTGGTAATGCAGTCTGCTATACTAGGAGTTCGGAGGCGGATGGAGAGCGGATGTCGTCCGAGATCCTTACCCGGATTCAGGTATCGAGGAATCCTCGAGGGGCTGAAGGTTCCCTTAACTCTAGTGCCCGAGTATAGACAGAAGAGAGAACGTAGGGAGGGTATTTCAAGGAATTGCGGTTTAAAGGGGTGATTCCGCCCCTCCGTCGAACCGGTAGAGCTATGCCTGCAGCACGGAGAGCCATGCGATACCGGCTGTTTCGATGGCATTCAGCCATAGTACCAGTGGTGAGTGCCCCGAGGAGGTTTAGCAGCAATGGGCACTCGCATAGCTGCAGCAGAAACAGGGGCCGGTCCATTGCCATTGGTGTATGACGAAGTCGGTGTAACATGTGGTCGAAGTCTGTTGTAATGGCTCGACAACCATCATGTATCACAGTGCCCGGATCTAGGCAGTCAGCCTAGAACACAAGGAAAAAGTAAGAGCGAGTATAAAGGGTGCGAGAGTCGAAGTTGGGATCACCGGGTGGTATATACGAATACCTAGTTCGTCTCCCAGTCACGTAGGAACGCGGCAATCGATACTAACTACTGTAACTGGCTGTAGTCTGTCGGTCTCAATCGCACAGAGAATGTATGCTGTACCTCGCTGCTATGTGAGACTCCGGGATATCCCCCGGGGGCCAACCCCGGGGGGGGGGAAGAGAGAGAGCTAACAGAGCCCCAGGGACCGGGATTTTGGTCCGGCAAGCCCAAGTCAAAGAGCTAAAACGTCGTGGCAGTACTTAGAATCAGCAACAGTAAGTACACTGGCATTAAATCGGTTGTAGTAGCTTTAGGTGCCTATGGAGGAACCCGCCCAGTTTTGGTATGGCTGTCGGATTTGCACCATTATAGCAGCGCAACAAGACAGTGGTCACGATCACCCCGCCTCGGCGTTCCATTTTACTGACATGGTCTGATAAACGGGTGTTCGAACAGGCCGCCACGAGGGATGAGGCGCAGCGAAGGGTTCCTGGGTAGGCAGACTATCTCACATGTTGAACGCGTGGGCCTCTATCATCAACGTCGCCATAACATAAGTTGGCGTTAGAGCTAGGTATTCTAGGGGATGCG
The DNA here is from genome assembly GCA_004155935.1 of Monosporascus sp. GIB2. NCBI lineage: Eukaryota > Fungi > Ascomycota > Sordariomycetes > Xylariales > Monosporascus > Monosporascus sp. GIB2. Next base: position 38,247 of record QJNV01000289.1, on the reverse strand, counting down.
TAGCAGACTTCGGACAACAGGGGTAAACGAGAGGTTGCCGCGCAATGCCACCGTCAAGAATCGGAAACAAACCGCCCTTCCTCACCCGACCGAGGCCCATACCGCGCGATCTGCGCCCTCAGGTCCCGGTTCTGCTTTTCCAGGTCCTCGATCTCCCTCCGTAGGTCTCCCGTTTGCTCGGACGCCTGGACGGGGATCTCGTCGACCAGCTTAACGATGCGCCAGAGACGAAGTATCACAACCAGGGAGGCGATCTCCTCAGCGACGCCGTGCTCCAGGAGGTCGACGCCAAAGCCTACGACGATGACGAAGGCGTCGAAGCAACGAAGCCGGTCTTTAAAGTACCTAGATAACGCAACTCGTCAGCTTTGTTTCCGGGTGACTGACGCCTGACCTCTCCTTCGAGGGGACGGAGCGAGAGGCACAGGACTTACGCCAGGCCGTCGGCGAAGACCGATAGTGCCAGCTCTAGCATGAAGATGCAGCTCATGACGAGCGAGAACGTCGTCAGGGAGTGCCGCACGGCACCGACCCACACCTCGTCCCTCCTCCCCAGCTCGCAGGTGATCAGGCCGATGAAGATGTCGCTCAGGATGCCCGCGACGTCGAGGATGATCAGGGCCAGGATGAGCCAGTGCTGGGTCCTCGACGAGAGGAAGCGCTGCACTGTCGGCCGGACCCCGTGGAACCTGGACGTCCATTTCCTTGCCGGTTCTCTTTCCCCCCGCTCGCTTTCCGGAAACTGCACTGCTTGAACGTGTTGGCGTCACCCCTAGGTCCACAAGCTGCATGGAGGAGCACGTCTACATGTATAAAAGGCCTCTGAGACGTCATTTTCGTCCATGGGAAGACCCCAACTTGGGCCGGACTACAATCTGACGAGGCAGGTAACCAACTTACCCAGCAAAGGAGTACTATCGCTCATATTCACCGATTGCAGCTCTTTTCTACCGCCACTGAATTATCTTGAACGATTCGGAATTGGTCGCCGCGGGTGGTGCGTCGCGAGGAGAATAGGCAGTACGATAGGAACATAGGACGGCGGCCCAATGTTGGAGGGGGGGGGGGGGGGGGGGGGGTGTAAACAAACAGCCACCGGATATACGTCGGCTGGCGTGTGTTGGCACCCCTGGACAGGGCCGTAGCTGCCCCCTTTTTCTTCCTAAATGCCTCCACCATCATATCAGAAATCTATCCGTATCTGACATGTCTACCGCGTGCACTATTATTCCATACTCAAGGATGCAGCTATATGGATGGCTATTGAATGAGTCAAAAGTCAACGAGCCATTGCGCTATATCTTACCGCTGGATGCTATATATAGAGAAATACATCCGGAAGTTGGCTTCGGGGTTATCTCCTATGAAGACGTCACCCCGTCTCTTTGTGACTTGCCGCTGCTGCATCAATCACGGTGTCGTATACTTTCTGGTCTTTCTAAGCTATCCATGATCCTTTCCCAATGCCTAGCCCAGAGTCGGCGCGCTCCGGGTCAGAAAGCGAGATAGTCGGGTACGGTCGCAGCTTGCTTGACCGACCCACCACAAAGCGCAGCACTGCTGCTTCATCCTACCATGCGCCATTAAGACCCTCCTCGATCTCCTCAAACACCCGGACGCCCTTCCTACCGAGAGCCGTGCCGACGGCCACGGCCAGGGCACCCACGCTCCGCATGCGGCGGTAGCCGGCGGCGTCCTCGACGCCCCCGACGCCGATGACGCTCACGTGCCGCGTGTGCTCGTGCGCGTCCAGCATCCGCCGCAGCGTCGCTACGTTGCCCAGCGCGAGGGGGTGAACTACAACATTCGGAGTCAGTAAATGCGCTATCTGGTAAATTTGGCGAATAATCGGGAGTCGTAAGGCATGTTTCGGGAGCTATCGACTCCCGAAATTCCACATTTGGGAATTTGTACCCTCGAACTAGAGAAGATGGGGGAAGAAATAACTCCGGGAATTGCTCACGGGGCGCGCCGGCCATGCCGCCTATGCCCGTGCCGCCCGCCAGCTTAGGCGTAATGCCACCGGCCGGCGCCGGCGCATGCGGGTCGTCGCCTGCGGGATCGTCGAGCACGAGGCATGAGCCGAGCGTGTTCGTCGCCGTGAGGAAACTGACCGGACAGGGCTTGTTGCCATCACCGTCAGCTGAAGCGCCTCTCAGCACCGAGACCAGCATCTCGAACTGGCCGGCGTAGGTATACGGGGGCGTCTTTAGGCCCCACGGCACGGCGGCGTATTCGTCTCTGTCCCCGCGCGCGGCCTCGGCGTCCCGTATCGCGCGGATGTAAAGCGCCAGCGACTCGCCCGAGTAGGCGGGAGGGGGCTTGTTAGGTATATTGGGGCAACTCAGATTAACTTCCATGGCCAGGGATAGGCTGACGCGACGCCCCAGCCGTGCAATGCGGCGATAGCACTCGGCGACCTCTTCGGGCGTCCCTGTCACGGAGATGATGAATGATTTCGTCGATGGCGTAGACAAGGATGAGGCTATCGAAGCGATATACGAGAGATAGCCGTCTAGTGGTATGGGGCTATAACCCAACGTATTCAGGCTCGCATTTTGAGCACTTGCCGCAGGCGAGGAGCTGCTAGCAGGACTGTAATGCTTAGACGGGTCAAAGAAGGTATATTGGTGTATCGTGGCATCGTGGGGGAAGCCCTCGAGGAGAGAGGTACGAGTTGTAACAGCCCCTACTGAAGGGCATTCAAAGAGTGCTTTGAGGTCTTCCTGGGTCGTTGCCCACGGGCTTGCCGAGTTGAGCAGAGGCGGCGAAACCCTGATAGGAGGCGGTAAGTTCTCCATGCTTATATGGTCACCAAGACACTGGAGGCATCCCCTTTCGTATAAACGGGAGAGCCTCGACACTGCCACCCCAGGAGCAAAGTGAGGGGCACACCTCTAGATAAGATAAGGCTAATAGCCGCCCGGGATCCCGGCCATCCCTCTGAACGGCGAGGCGGGACAAAGTACAATTTCTCAGTGAAGACTAAGATGAACAGTTGAAGATAGGACGACGCGGAACTATCCGATCATATCTGTAGAATGATACTCGTAGGAGATGCTCTAAACCCTGCAGCTCTGTAGCTTCTTGGTTCATCACATCAAAACCGCCATGAATGTCTTATTGGACCCTTGATTAGGTTACCAAAACGCCCCTGACGCCTTCTCAAGTCGAATGTAAAGATGCTGCGACTACGCTACATCCGTGTCTTGCATAACCCATCTGATTTGAGGTGTTCTGTCCACGCATGTGTTGGTCCAAACATGGGCATGAAGGCTCGGGAGACGACGCGGCCAACAATGTCATCCGAAACGCCGACCACCGGTGCTCATCAATGTGATCTTTTGTTTCTTCTTCTTCTTCCCCCCTGTGGAGCTTGTCCCGTTTGAGGGGCCGGGCTTAGCATCATCGAGGCCGAAGGCTTCCATCTGCATAGCTATCTCCGCGGCACCGAAAACCTCGTCATCCCTCAGCCACCCGTCATTAACCTCTTCCTCCCGAGCGGGCCCTAGGTCGGGTGACATGGGAATTGCCGGCGTTCCCCAGACAGTCCTGGGTGCCGATGGACTCGTCGATACCTCGGCTAGGTGCTCAAAACCCGGTCGAGGGTCTGGAGGAGTCGTACTGGCTACCGAGCTTAACGGCTGAAAATCATCCAAGTTCAATATCGATGCAGAGTCGAGCCGTTCTTCATGGGCCTGATCATAATGTCGCCTGGTGCTACGCCCAATGGCAGCAGCCTCCATTCGTTCTGCCTGCACACGCTCACGCTCTTCCTGTGCCGCTTTGTCTTGGTGTGCTTTACGCCGACGTTCTAGGTCGTGCTCGAAGGTCTCGAGAATTTCCGCGGGTACTATGTCGGTCCAGTCACATTCCAGGAAACTGATTTCGCAACCACGTGGAAGATGGCGGAGGTACTTGAACCGATCCTTTAGGGCATCGTCTACTGTAATGCCGGTGGAAATATGCTCGACGCGCGGTAGTAGAGTTGAAGGGAAGCTGGAGAAGTCGCCGAATTTGGTCTTCAAGATGCGGATATCGAGAGGGGAGAGGTATAGGTGTGGCGGTGCCATGTAGAAGTGGAACTGCTGGCCCGCCGGCTGCTTGGCCATGGCCGTGCTTGCACCACGGAGCGCCGCCATATCGTCCGTCTTCTGATCCTTTAACATGTCCCTCGCCGTATTGATTGCTCTGATAGCACGCTGTGTCCAATCGCCGTCCTCAACTCCGAACTGATGCTCGTCCTCCCGAGCCTGGCGCCGTAGATCGTTTACTTCCCTATCGAACTGTTCGGCCAGGTAATCGTTGGTCCCCTTCATGATGTGGGCGTAGTCCAAGACGTTTGCCGCGAAATGCCATGGGACATCCTCCCCTAGATTGACGACATCCGCGCCGCCTTCTTTTGGTAGGGCCAATGTAGACCACGAATCTCGTAGCATCAGGCGCAACACAACGTCCTCACCGGGCCGAGGCAAAGGGTTCTCCTGACCCACGTAGAAGCGTACGGGTTTAGTCTCGGCGAGCTTGAAGAAGTCCTCGCATATTGGACACTTGGCCCATCGCGCTTCCTTCCTCGTGCTTGGCTCGTTGTCGGTGGTTGAATTCATGAAACGCAATAAACAAGGCAGACAGAAGATATGTCCGCATTTCGCCATTCGAGGGGCGACAGGATCCGAGAGGCAGATAGGGCATGACGTAGATTGGGATTCGGCCGATGCAATGATCTGGAGCACGTCTGACCATTCGAGGGGGTTATCGGCATCGACGGCCTGCGACGAATACGTGCCGGTCGGTGAGACGACGAATCTGTAATTGGCATGGACGAACCTGGACAAAGGATTAGCACGATGCGCTCGTAGTTGTTGAGATGACGAGGGCAATGGCGCCACACACCTGGCCTTGTCAATGGCATGGTAACCGGAGCCGGGGCCCCAGGCTGGGCGCCTCCTTGATCTGTGATAGTGAGAATGATCGGTATAACGGCGGATCGGAGCCGAGTACTCCAATAGATGGGTGATCGAGGTCTGACCTCGACGACTCGTAGGGTTCCGAACAGCGCCCTGGTTTCGGAAAGGCATTAGTATGTAGAAGGAGAGGGTCCAATGATAGAGCGCTCGGCTTACGATTTCAGCCATATGGTCGTCCTGTTGGTCGGGGCGCTGGTTGGATGGTTTCCGTTGATTCCGGTGTTGCCTCCTCGACGTCTGTCCTTTCCGGGGCGCCGAACTCGGCAACGGCGTATTTGATAGGCCGGGTCGGCGGGAGCTGGACTCGCAACCGGCCGGCGGGACTGAGGTGTGCTGGGAAGGCGGAGTAAAAGATGTCAGAGCAGAGAGGGATTTGCCTCCCAGGTTAGACGAGCCAGAGCTCATGGTCGCTGACAGCCCAGAAGAGAATGAACTAAGTTAAATGTTGTGTATGCCAGGTATATCGGAACCAAGAGCCGGGATGGTGATTATATAGACGGAAATGATCAAAGGAGCACGGGCAATCAGCCCAATTTCCTTGGAGCAAACGATGATAAATCGAGTCGTTAGACAGGTGCAGGGGGAAGGGACACCGGCTTCGTCTCACACTAAGAGGGTCGTAGAAGAGATGAGACGACGGGGGAGGAGGGAATGGTACGAGTCTTCTTAAGCCTGACCAATCCGCAAGACGGGGAGGCAGACTGACTTAATGTAGAGCATGGGTTCGCGAAGAGCGCCCCCAAGCTGGACGAACACCCCGAAGTGATTTGGTAGGGAGAAGGAGACAAGTGAAGGAAGGGGTGAAGACGCGAGATGTTCCAATGCTGGCTTGCCCGAGCTACCTTCAAGTTTCCAAGGTAGGTAGGATAGGTAGCCCAAGAAGCGGACGAGAACGGGGGTGAATTAGCAGTCAGTAGGTAACTAACGTTGGATGAAGAGGGTCAGTCTCTCGTGATTCACCCCGTCCTTCCGCGGGGGGGGCAAAATGGTAGTAATACAGGTAGTTGTACAGGCGCAGATGCAGGCCTTCGTAGTTGGCCAGTGGGGTAAATCAACGCTTTATTAGGTACATGACAGGTGCCTAAGCTGCCGCCCGCAATGACCCACCGGCTATCACTACCAGACTGCACAACCCGAAGGTAGACAAGGCCAGGCCATTTCTAGCCACTCTTTCAAGTATATACGTACAATACATACGTGCGCATCTTACTAATACCCCCAACCTACCTTACTTGTAACACACCTCACCGAATGGATGGTTGGAAGCATTATAATCAGGATACATACAAAATTGTATAATTACCTATTATTAATCGCCTTCCTGCTGACTACCGCGTATACGCCGCGAGAATAAGCTGGCTACCTGGCCAGTCGTCAGCAACCCTATGCCACTGTCTATACCCGCATTCCTAGCCCATTACATGACTCCTGCCCCTATCTCACCCTGATATGTCTTTTCAACCACAGCAGAACTGTGCAACCTCGTCCGGACCAGACGGATCCGGTCTATGTATCGTTTGCGAATCAGCCCTTCCGGTAACCGTGGCCCATCGTACGGTCCCGGTCCCTCTAGCACACGATGAGTTCTGCCCGAAGCACTGGGTTCTAAATGATTCATCGACTGCCCAACTCCATTGTGAGTATACGTTCGACGGGTATTCTGCTAAGTTAACCGGTATTATGATACACTAGATGCGCGAAACCAACAATATTCATTCGCTTTGTACCACCAACCCTGGATGGCCTAGGCGTAACGGGGGAATCATGAACTCTGAAGCAAGTAGCGTCAAGAAGGAGAAAGTAGGGAAGAACGGGGGAAAAGAAAAAAAAAAAAGAGCGGAGGTCAGTCATCGCTGAGGAATGGTGAAAAACTCCAAACTATTTATGTGAAACCTTACCCCTCAGCTTGCTGAACATGGCGCTGAGTCGGTTCTTCTTCTTCTTCTCCGTCTTTGTAGGACTCTCCTCCCGCGTGTCGGTGCTGCTCGCCGCCGTCGTCTCAGCTGGCTTCGCTGGTGTAGTTGGGTCCGTTACGGCCGAAGCACCGTTGGTCTCTGCGGGAGCCGCCTCGGCCTTTGGCTCAGCGGTAGCCGTCTCTGTCTTGACCTCAGCGACAGCCTCATCGACTTTAGCTTCGGTAACGGGTGCCTCTGCCTTGGTCTCCGCGGCGGGTGCTTCGGTCTTAGAAGGTTCATCGACCGTCTCGGTCGGCTTGACCTCCTCCAGCAGCTCAGCTTCGGCTTCCTTCTTCCCAATAACGGCTTCGGTATTAGCCGCCGCCTCGGGGTCTTTTCCTGCTCCGACAATCGAGTCCTTGACCCCCAAAGGAACCTCGGGGGACACATCCTCAGGGTCATCAGTCGCCTTAGTCGGCTTGACTTCCTTCAGCAGCTCAGCCTCAACCTCCTTCTTTTCGATGACGGCTTCCGTATTGGCCGCCGCCTCGGGAGCCTTTTCCGCTTCGACGATCGACTCCTTGACCTCCGGAGGAACCTCAGGGGACACTTCCTCACGGGTTTCCTCCCTTTCTGTTCCTCCAATGGCACTCTGTACAGGCTCGGGGAGCTTCTCCTTGATAGTCTCGGGCAAACCCGTCGCCGTCTCAGTGGTCGCAGTCTGCGCGGTTGCGGCTACATCGACTGCTTTTTGGGCGATAGTATCCTTGGCGGTGACAGCGGCGGCAACAGCTGCTCCGCCGGCCGCAGTAGCCGCAGCTGCGACGGTATCAATAGCCTCGCTGAGGTTCACAGTGTCCTCAGTCTTCTCGGTGCCCTTGCCTGTTGTGCCCTCCGAAGTCGTAGGCGCCTCTCTAACCTTTCCTAGGAGTTCATCCTCGACAGCAGCCTTCCCCTGTAGTTCTTCGGGCACGGCGCTGGCCTCAGGCTTGTCATGGGCCTTCTCTTGGCTGTCCTTAACGACCGCCGGAACTACTGCGTTTTCGGCAGTCGCGGGCGCCTCCTTCACCTTTTCCAGAAGCTCCTTTTCCACAGCAGCCTTCTCATCTACCTCTTCCTGCACGGCGCTGGCTTCGGGGTCAACATGAGCTTTCTCCTGACTCTCCTTGACGACCTCGGGAATGTTGGACTCAATTGGCGCCGCACCAGCTAGTACTGCTGTGGTGGATTCAGGGGCGGCCGAAGAGAATGGGGCAATGCCACCTGGATTTGATTAGCTAGGTAAACCGAAAATAAAGGTATGAAGCAAAGTATTACCGGGAAGCGTGTCGCTCTTCTCGTAGGACTCGGGATCTAGCTTCACATTGCTGGTGGTACTCTCGGCGGACACTTCTTCGGGGATCTTCTCGCCGGGGGCCAGCGCGATCGGGTTCACAGCGCCGGGAGCAGCCGGCATCGGGTTAATACCGAGTTCGGCGGCGGGGGTTTCGGGGAAAGCCCCCGGTAGGTCAGATCCTTCCTCGACCTTCTTTTCCAGCGGAGCGCCGGCGGCCAAGGCGGCTGTAGTGGAGTCGGGAGCAGCCGAGCTCATCATGGCTGTCGTAACAGGCAGCTCGGTGACAATGTCCTTGGGCTCCAGAATGTTGTTCTCGTTGCCGCTTTCGTCGATTTCTCTGGGCGCAGTATGATCTGTGACCCAATTCCCGTCGACAACGAACTGTAGGGTGATGCAACTGTTAGCGGAGGCAGTGATACAATTAAGATCAAACGTGAGAGGAAATATAACGAAAGTAGGCGAGTGGTTGTAGGGGACAAAGGAGAAGGCGGAATGAGCGGGTTTGGCAAAGCAGGATAAGGTGATTGAGACAGCTTGCAAATGCAAAGTGCAAAGGAATCCCCCTCCCTGATTACGAGGATTTTCTGACACAAAGCCTGTCCAGCTCCACAGCAATTCCTGTACTTGCACCCTGCAATAAGGCGTTTAGACGAACGCAGGTAGGCTCCGCTGGAAAACCTTGCTAGCCTGCCGCTTGATCCTTGCTGGCAGCGAATGGGAGTTTCAGACGGCCCATTGGCTAGGTTGGCCCTGCGATTACCTGTCCCGGGGGGTGGTCGAAGGTCCTTTCGTCATACTTCGCTTGAATTTGCGTTTGTGTTTGGGCGGGAGCAGGTTCTGCATATAGCGGGTACAGGGACAGGGCTCTTCACAAAGCATGCCGACTCGACGGGAGCAAAAAGCCCTACGACGAGTATCCGTTGGTCGAGCGCATCACGGAAGACGTAGACAAATGATTGTGTGCGCTTGTGTGCATGGGTGCGCGCGCGTGTGTGTGCCACAAAGCCGCCATCCGCTAAGGATACGGGGAACTGCAAAGTTCTGGTGTCGCCGTAGCTGACGATAACAACCCCAACGGAAAAGCAGGCAAAGAAATCCGGCGTTTCGTTTCGCAATGGCGAATGTAGGTAAGGAAAGCAAACACCCAATAATAGTATGCGCGAGCAGGACTGACGGATGTATTATGAGAAGTGTGTAAATGCGACCAACCTTATAATAGATCTTCTTGGATGCGTCTGAGAGCCTCACATTCTTCTCGAAATGGTCTCCGACTTTATCCAGCTGTTCAGTCTTGTTCCAGTCATCGAAGGTACCCGTCACGTAGACTTCGGAGGCGGGATGATCCCTAAATGGCGAGGACGAACGACGTCAGCAAAAATCGAAACGAGGCTACAGACATATCGTCGTCGGGATATTCGCGGAAACGAGGGCTGCGCATCTGTGCGCAATAGTTCGGAGCGGAGCGGTAGTATGGAACGCCAAACAAAAAGTTTCGAATGATGAAGACATGTGCCATGCGCTGGGCGGAAGCACATGTGATAATGAACACTCGGGCCTTCATCAAGGGGAACAAAGAGACCGCAATCCTTGTTACTCACCACTTGAAGACGAAACTTCCCATGGTTTCCTAGGTATCGTAGAAGATCAAATAAGGTGAGCCAATTGGGCTAGCTAAAAGAGCAACGGGATTCGGTTATCTTTTTTGGGGGGGATTGAGAGGTAGAGTCGCGAGGAGATCTGAACCGACCGGCCCTACCTATGTATAGAAGTTGGTGGAAGATGATTATGAAAGCTAGAGCTAGTCTCTCCAGTCCGCCGCCTGTTAAAAGCTGCGACGGCGCCGTATGAGTTCTTATTAACTTCCAAGGTTATGACCAACGTCAGCCTAACCACGGTACCTTACCTGCTTACCCCTTCATAAAGGTACCTCGAACTGTACGCGGTGGTCAGCGTTAGGGAGGTGGTTGGTTGTGTTGGCAGTTATCTACATACATACATGTAGTGGTACTGTATGCTGCTTCCATGAGCTCTCATCACCGCCGCTATCAGATAGGACAAGGTAGGTATTCGTTAGTTCGGGTGATGTCGTCTTGCGTCTCGCTTTTACCGCTATTTTCTGTACTGTTCTTGATCAAGTAGGTACCCACCCAGCCACCGTGGCCCTGTTATTGCGGGTTGGCGAATTCCCAATAAGAAAGCGAGAACTGGGTGGCCTATGGAGCTCAACATCAAGATCTCATATGGTCAACCGGGGTCTGATAAGGAAGTTACTGTGCTTAATTTCGTACACGGCGGCTGGTAGCAAGACATGACCTACAGCAGGAACGGCCCCGTCGAACAAGTCCTGTCCTCTCTCTGCCCCTCTCTACACTTGCACCTCTTAATACTTATATACCTTTTACCTATCACCATCTCGACCGATGGACGGACATAGGTATAGACTTATACTAGACACATACCGTCAGGATATGCACCTGACGGAAGCCCTTACCTAAGTGTACCAGTAAATAGCTGCTGAGACTGGGCCACCTAGGTTTCTGATTCGCCAATTGCGGAAGTGGGTTGTATATGACATGGTACTTGGACCGGTAGGCTAACGCAATGCTGAGACCTGCATGATGCGTGCGTGCATGCCGATAAGCTTATCACCCACCCTCGATTGATTATTATTTAACAGGTTGAGCTTCGGTGTCGAGCTCAATTACAGCAATCTATCTGTAAGAGCACGGAAGTGCTATACAGAGTGCTCGTAGAATCGCGTAAGCCGTGGCAGTGTCAATTACAGAATCCCTATATGTAATAGTGGGTATTTCGTATATACACCTTCCAAACTGATCCGAGAACCCGGGCAGTTATAAACTCCGTCCGATCATGAATCACATGCCTGCCCGCTAAGAGACCCCACCTGATGAGGTACCTAGCTCCACCACCGAGCCTTGCTCGCCGGAATACGGGCGTATTAGCATCAGCCTCTTTATCCCTACGGGGGAGCACAGCACCTAGAAGTTCCATCGGCTCGACAGTTTGATAGCAAACAGAGGGGAAATAGGCATATTCAACCCATATAGGGACATAGTTACCCAGCAGAGTGAAGAGATGGCGAACTGCTTTCAACCTGAAGGTTTGTGGTTTGTGTATGGGGTATTGCAACATGGGCAAACCATGGCGCATCGTCCAAAATTTTTTTTATATATATACGAGACAACTACTGCCCGAACGCCCATTTTGCTTCGGTTTGAATATACCATGTCTATCGCCTTTAGCTCTTATTCTTAAGGGCCGGCCATCCCTCTATGAACAGACTGGTAGCGAGTGTCGTATTGCACCTCGATCTCGCATGTATCTCGTTGTATCCCGGGCTTGTGTACAGTGTGGTGCAAAAGTCTCGGTTAACCCCCGTTTGCTACAGAGACCCATATATTTCTAGCTGAATTATTTACATAGGCCGTTTACAACGACAGTAGTAATAATGTAACCGCTGGATTATACATATAATAAAACGGATACTTTAGCCAGTTCATCTTTTAAATATAATATATTAAACTGTAAAATATTGTTTAAGCTTTAAGTAACTTATATTTAATTAAAAGAACATTAATAACTTTACGTTATATAATAAATCTCGTAAAAAGAGTAAAGATTTTAACATTTTAATATATATATATATATATATTTAATTTTATTTTTAAGTTCGTTAACACACTTATTTCGATTATATACATTTCAAGTAATACTTTTTAATCTTTATATTTAAATAGGTTATAAAATATATTTTATTGTTTATTATTTACTTATATATAAGAAATTAGTGCTATTATTATATAAATCGTGTTTGTACACATAGTTTTAAATTAAATAGAAATATAATATTAAAAGCATACATATATATATATATATATATATATATATTTGTCGGCAGATGTGTTGCATTTGATCTCTAAGTTGGTGTCCTCCACTACTCATCTGCACCTGGGGGGGGGGGGGGGGGGGGGGGGGG
>QJNV01000289.1:0-26044 GCA_004155935.1 Monosporascus sp. GIB2 | reverse complement strand
CCCCCCCGGGCAGCTAGATATAGCTGCTACCGCTTTGTCCTTGCAATCTTAGGGCCACAAATCAAAGCCCTTCCAGAAAATCACCTCAACTGCTCACAAGATATATAAATTAAAAAGTACGTTGTGTATATAATATAGTTTATATATTATATATAACAATAGCTTGTTCGTATATAAATATAATTTTGCCCATAAAAATAAATTAATAAACTAGACCTAAAGTTGCATATATGTTTAAAAAGAAATCGTTGAGTTATTTATAATTAAAGTTAATGGTAGGGGTGGAAAACATGAGATGGGAAGACTAAACCAAGACTCTTTATACTCTAATCTACATCGTCGCCCCCGTCAGCCGCCCTGAAGCATATGTGTACGTAGAAAGAAATCCTCCAATGCAAGTCACCCACAACCTTTATAACGCGTTCGCTGGCTGGCTCGCTTGATCGATCCAGGCGTGCACATACGTTTGTGGGCTGAAATCCCTTTCCTATATGCATTTTAGTTTTGGTAGTACACGTGTGTCCGCTCTTGAAATGCAGTCTAGGATGCCAAAAGGGAATGATATAAAACAGAGAGAGTGGAAAAGTAAATAAAGAAGGACAAGAGGAAAAGAAGAGAACGGGGTGGTGGGAAAGGAAGTACAGGAAAGAAAATCGCCGCCAATGCCCATACATAAGTCATGATGTCCGCCTCTTTTAGTGCCTAGAACCACTTCCAGTTGATCCCCTCCTCGAGCTTCTTTAGAACCCCCAGGGCGTCGACGAGGAGTCTACTCTTGCTTCCAGCGGCTTCGTATTCCAGCCTCCTCCTCACCATTCCCACGACGCCAGCAGCTTCTGTCCGATCCCTAACATCCAGCACTTCGCCGGGGCCGAGGCTTCCTACCATACGAAGCCATCCCACCACGCTATGCCCCCTGCCAGCGCCCTCCCCCGGTGAATTAGCATTACGAGACGGAGAAACACTGCCGGTGCCTCCACCTGCCGCAGCTGCCCTCCTCGTGGCATGGTGAGTGATCGCCCAGCATATGAGCGCGCACACGTACATAGACCAGTAATCCGAGATGTCGTTACGTCGTCGTCCATAGGCATCGCCGTCTTCTTCCTCGGTATCGTCGTCGTGCGTATCCGTTACATCCGTAGTTTCATTAGCAGTATCAAGGAAATATAACAAAGCCCTCGCAGCAAAAGCCGCCGCCGTGCTGGCATGTTGGCTGCCGCTCCACAGCTTGAGCCGCTTCTGGCGCTGTTGGAAGTTCTCTGCGGGCAGCACCTTTTGCGTGAAGAGCCAGCTGTCGCCGCTGACGGCGAGTAGGTCATGGAGAGGGGTATAGTACAAAGCAAGGTAAGTGTTCGGGACCGGGGAGTCAGGAAAGAGCTTGCATATGCGCTCGACCGAGGAACGATCCACCTCTACCGAGAGATCCAGTGACTGGGCATCCACCCGCTTCGGCAGACGGAGCAGTTCGGAAGCCGCGAATGTGACGCGATCCATGGGCGGTGCGTCAGCCACCGCTTCGGGTGTCAAGGTGACCTGATCCAGGGTCGCAGGCCGTGTCTTGTGGGGCTTCCGGCTTTCCCAGGATTCCGATGTGGCGGCACTCCAGAGGTCATCGCTAAACTGTATCAAGGGAATAGGCGGCGTCGGCGTTGAAAATTGCGGTATTAAAGGTTGTTCATGGTACACGGATGTGTGGACATCCAAAATAAAACAACCGGCGAAGAGCCTCCGGAGAGACTCGGCCTCGATCCAACGGTCCCAGCGTTCCTCGCGTGTCGTGGCCGATGACACATAGTCGGGCGGAACTTGTTGTTCGGCCACCTGTGCGGAAGAAGACGTTGAGCAGGGATGCCAATCGGTGGACAGAAATAGATAAGGAAAAACCAAAAGGAAAAAACCTGAAGAAGTAGAAAGTACGTGAGGAAATCAGCGAGAGTAGGAGAAGGCGGGGAGCTCACCCTCGAATAGAGACTCCGGAATTGCTGCGACGGTCGGGTCACCACTTTCCGTCCACGAAACCGCGCGTAGAACTCGCAAAGGAGGATCGTCTGCATGTCCTGGACGCTCCATTGGGGGACCTATGACTCTGCTGTTTAGCCACCCGATATCCGACACATGCGAGGGAAGCCACCAGGGGGTAGAAATGTGACTTACGCGTCTAACTTCTTGCCACGCAAACTCATGCAGCTGATTACCTTTTATACGATCCTCCTTGCCCGGGAGAAATTGTGTGGCCATGGCAGCCATGGCACAACGCAGCAACTCGCCAGTAGAGTTCACGCCACGGCGGTGGACCAGTGGAAAGTGCGCGTCACAGCGCTTCCAGTACAATTCGAGATACTCGGGGATGGCGTTCCGCACGGGCCGCGGTAGGCCGACCGCGGCGATCAAGGAGGCGGCGCCAGACAGAGGGCCTAATAAGGCCGCCCCCTTGAAGCGGCCTACCATTGGCGGCGTGCCCGGTAACGGGATGGAAGCGGTGACTAGATGTTCAGCCGTTTGGACGGACGATAAGATAGTCGGTGGGGACAAGCTACGAACTGAGGAATAGGGCTGATGGTGGTGCACATGGTCGAGCATGGTATTGTGTTCGTCCTGGAACGGTATGGGCACGTCCATCATATGACCAAAGGACGTTGCAGGCTGGGGAGACGAAGAGTACGGGTTGACCATGTACTGAAGTGTGGTCGACGTGGCTTCCAGGCTTACACTGGGGCTACGAAGTTCTTGAGAGGTGGCAGCCTGGTACGAGGGTACCATGCCAGGGCCGGTCCAGTCTGACGTCGGAGACCCATAGCTCCTAAGAATCCTATTCTGGCTGGCGTCGGAAGGCGTGGAGAAGTTGCTGTCCGAGGCTGACGACTGCCAGGGAGATAGATCGCTGTGCGGAAGGAGACCTGGGCCGTCGTCAGGTATTGTCAAGCTAGACAAGCCATGCGGCAGTCCCGGAGAGCCAATATACAAGGGCAACTCAACGGGCGTGCGCGGCTGGTTGAAGCCCCCCAAAGAAAAGTCAGTACCTGGCATGTGCATGATAGATATCTCATTGGACAAGTCATAGTTGCTTCCATGGGACTGGCCACTCGAGTCTGCCTGGGGCCTATCGGGTGGGTGGAAGTTTTGCGAAGGCGACATTGGCGTTTGTCCGCGGCCACTCCCAGTGTTAGGCATGGAATATGGAGGGACATTGCTAGCGTAGGTCGAGCTCGATTGCATTCCTGGCGGAGCGTTCATTATTGGCTGGGTATTGGAGCCTTCGAGCGTCGGAGACGGGGCTGGGGACATATTCATCGGGTAGTTTTCTCCTTGTGTCCCCGGACCTCCCAGAGCGCCCTCGGCTCCGGATGTACCCTTCCCTTTCCCTTCTTGCTCACTAAAGTCAAGTCAGCAACCGTCGCTGGTCGGTGTAGTCCTTGCTCACTGTTTCTGGGCATGGCGGGCAAGCAAGTCGGGGCGGTGGAAAGCTCGATCACAGCCAGGCCAAGTACAAGTATATCCAGGAGTCTTATGACTTAGCTGGTGACGCCTAAGGTAAAGATTTAGCAACCCCTTGCCTGAGCACAGCCGTTATTATTTCGATCCCTTACCTGAGGTGTTCTGCTCTCGTAAAGGTCCGTTTTTCCAATCAGCTCGCGGGCTCGCTTATGGCATGGCTGTGCTGAAGGACTCACCTTGGACGGCCTACACAAATCGCAGACATGGACAGGCATGCCCTTCTTCGCCCTGCTCACGCGGCCGGTGATCGGGGTCAACCTAACGTTCGCCTCCGTGCTGCTAGACGCGTTCACCAGAGGTCGAATAGCTGCGTTAGATGGCGGCATGCTTCCAGATGAGGACCCCTGCCCTTGACCCGCGTAGGCTGTATGATCCATGGATTCGGTGCTATCAGTGCTCCGTTGGCGCGAAAGAGAGGGGCGTGTCGGGGATGTCGAGGATGATGTGGACGGCGCTGTGGTCGAAGACCTCGAGGGGCGGTTCAATGGCCCACGCCGTCTTGTTGACGAGGTTGGAGTTAGCGTGTCGTTTTGTTCCTGGGGGATCGCGAAGCTTGTCACTGCCTGGCGGGGAGAGTCGTGGCCTTGACTTGGTGCTGAAGTGGCAGCGCCATCATCCCTTTTATTCATTTGAGGCTCCGGCTCTTCATCCACGTCCATGATGAACCTGAGGCTGGCCATGGTGGTCAACTCAAAAATGGGAACCGAGGAGACAAAAACAGAAACAAAAACACAGCCTTGCTGAAAGCTACCCCCCGATAAATAAAGAGCAGAGCGATAGAAATAACCATGAAGAATGGTAAGACTGCGCGGTGACAAGGGTGTTGGTGGAAAAGTAGGCTCGACGGGAGATCTCAGCCTTCCCGGAGACGGCAATCGAGT
The DNA here is from genome assembly GCA_004155935.1 of Monosporascus sp. GIB2. Taxonomy (NCBI): domain Eukaryota; kingdom Fungi; phylum Ascomycota; class Sordariomycetes; order Xylariales; genus Monosporascus; species Monosporascus sp. GIB2. The sequence continues at coordinate 21,668 of QJNV01000289.1, read as the reverse complement.
CGGCTCGATAGAGTTTGTCTGGGGAAAGAAAGCGTCTCCGTCTGCAATGGAACGAGCAGGCTGAGCGGCATTGCTATATTGGGATGGGAAAACCCCAGAGAGACACGTGCAGCATCATGGAGAAATGTGAGATAACGCTGAAAAGTGTCAAGTACAGTGTCCTCCGCCGCGCCTGGGGACATAGAAGGGCAGCCATTGTCACGTACGGAGTAGCATGTCGTGAGAGACCCCTGCCAGCTGGAAGCAGGGTTCGAAGGAGTGGGAAGAGCAACAGCATGCAAGGTACTAACTCCTTCGACATCCAATGTTGCAATATAGTGTATACACAGAGGTTACAGATACTCCTCGCTGGCATAACATCGCATGCCCGAAGCTCCGTACTGGCTACCACAGAGCCGGCTGAGCGCGACGTCGCCGTAGTGGAGTAGAGGAACAGGCATGCCGCTCTCGTGGTGTGGCGAGGCGTCCTCTCAACGCCGTGTTGGTACATGAGGGAGCTCCACCTGGTTCACTTGAACGTCCCTTCGGTATGTAAGTAGAGCACTGCATATGCAAGTGCACCGTAACAGTAGGCGTAGTCCCGCACCCGGCGGATTGGATCGCGTGGTATGCCAAAAATAGAAAGCGTATACAGGGAGGGCAGGCAACCTTGTCGAGCGATAGTGCCCGTCCTGTCTGCGCTCAAGGACGGAGAGATTATTGATCGACAAGAATCTGTCGCAATGGACTAAAGTCTTCAGACAGTGATGCTTTGTACGCATACGCACGCACACACTTACCACATACATACGTGCGCTATGCATGATGAAAACAAGTAGGCGTGTCTGTCTTCGCGTATGTAGACGTCCGTGCAAAACGGTGTCGGCCATTTAGCCCAGCAGCACGTTCGCGCTGATATGTGCTAGCCAGCAACCATGTGGCATGCGCAACTCGCATTTCGCTTCAGGGGGCATTTTCACGCATGAGAAAAGAGACACGAACGCATTGGACGGCTAATCAGACGCCGTCTAGTGCTGACATGACAGATTTCGAGGCGCAGTTTAGCGCGTACGGTCGCATATGCAAGGGAAAAGAAGCGCCCCGTGCCCAGAACCATAAACGGAATCGTTGCACACTCTTATGCATGCTGTCAAGGTGCGCCGCCAAAACTAGGTGGGCTGTGGCCCGCCAGATCTCACGACAGGCTTGACGACAGGAAGAAAAAGAGCGGCGCGTCATAGTCCCTACGAGTTGGATATACCTACATAGACCGGATCAGAAATCGAAATAACTGGGGTGATAACCGAGCCGTTGAAGATACACCTAAGACGTTACTGGTAATCGGGAAGTGCATTGAACTACTTAGCATTGGGTCATGAACTTTCTTCCCTTGACCCCGTGGGATTACAAGGACCGCATACCGAAGGCCGCTGTGAGGCAACTTGCGGTGTGTATAGGTATAGGCAATCGTGCAGCAAGGTCTGTTGTAAAGTAAGAGATTACACGTAGTGAGAGCTATGTGTGTCGGGCGCACCCTTGGTAGGTAATGACATTATTCGTAGCTAGCAGGTAGTCATTATTTCTGGTCATCGATGCACTGAACATGAATTTCATGATCTCTCGTTGAATCTGATAGGGCTCGCAGGGTTTGGAATGTGAGCAACATGGCAATCATGGATGACATCAGGGACTCTATCCTTGTGTAGATACCTAGCATACATGTACCCGAAGGATTGAACGTGGTGGCTTAGACGCGCTTAAGTAGCCCCACTTGGCACACTAGGGCAGGCTTCTGGCGAGCGGCTAGTCGCTACTCGTCCTTCTGCTCCTATTTTTAACTTTCGCATATGGGTATCTATTGTACACTCATACATGCACACGATGTAACTTCTGCCAGGCAGTATTACCTTATAGTTTACCGTCGGTGACTGAGAGCTATTCCCATGCATATTGGCTAGAGGTATGGAACTATGTATGCAGACATCGAACGACGTACATATTCATGACATCAATAATATCCAAGTTACATATGCCTAGTAGATAAATGCTGCTGTTGGATGCGGGTTGCGCCGTTCTTCCAACACCACCTGGCATATGTAGACAGATCTCGGCTTGGGGTCCAGGGCGATAGGGAGGCCGAATCGCGATTAAATTGGCGCGTTCTAGGTATGCATCCCCAGAGCACCTCGGTAGATATCCGAAAGTTAAAGTGCCGAATGGGGTCCGGAGGCGGTTCCCACGGGAAGCCCCGAACCCGCCGCGTTCGAGCGTCCCCGTAACCTATCTAGGTATTTCCCGGCTTGCTTTCTCGCAAACTAACTCCATGTACGTACGTACTGTTCGGTAGCAAGCCGTTACCAAAATAATTGACGCAGCCCACTACCGTATCGCCGGGTTAGGTGTGCCAATTATTTTGGCAACGACTCGGGTAGATGGTTCCGGTAGGTAATATCCGGCCCATGGCAGACCCGAGACCCGGATGGTCCTCGGAGTGACCCTAAGACGCGACATGCTTGCCGAAAACGTGGAGCAGAAACCCATACAGGCTTTTCCGGAGTGATAAATAGAACCGCCAATGCAACTCTGACGTCGTGAGATGCCAAGAGGTGGGATATACCTACTAGGTAACCATAAACCTGCGGCAGGTTATTCTTGGGGTTCAGTTGGCATGCGGAGTATCCTTGCGTGCAGGCGTGTAGGCTGTGCTGACTGTAAAAAGGATCCTTGCTCGGGTCGTTCTCGCTTGATCGATATTTGTTTCATATTAGTTAGGTCCCAAACAATCGTTAGTCGAGTGGCGAGTCTCGTCCACCTCACGCAGGAGGAGGACTATACAAGATTCTAAAGGCATATCGCAGAGGGTGGGGTTACCGGTAGGATTTGATTGTTCGGTACCGACGTCAACCCCGCTGAAGCTGATGTGACCCCATGATACGTAGAGTCGTCTTGACCATGGACCACCTAGAAATTTAAGAGCTTCTGGTTTCTTAAATGAGCTCACGTACTCGCTTGGCTTCGACAGGTTATAATGGGCACGCAGCGAAGACTCTATTTAAAACTTGGTATGCTATCAGTAGGTACGGTATGCAATTACATTGCCACTAATGCACGAGGTAGGAGGAACCGCAGGTCCCTTTCCTCTTTGTCTTCGGTTTCTGGCTGATTCTGAGCCACCTTGATGATGTCCATTCCGCCGGATCTGCTATCAGCCGCGTCTATTCCCGTACCGACAGAAGGACAGCCACTCCGGGTCAGGGTCCCAACACAAATAACGGCTCACGCCCCGTGTTGCGATAACCTCTTTATAGTAACAACCTTGGCTCCGGCCTCGTTACCCCACCCAGTGGAGCCCTGCTCTCGGCAGATGCTTACTACGTCGTAAGGGCAAGTTTAACATCCAAGCCAGGTATTTCCCATGAACTAATGTTTCGAGCTTTATATGAACCAAAAACCCAGTATAGCAGGAGCGTTATACCTGAGGCTAGAGGGGAACCTGGCAGGGGATGTTAATATTCGGCCTGATACTCAGGAGCTGGCCCCTCTCGCAAGCAAGCGACTTCCCGCGTTACCTACCGCTTGGTGACTTTTGGAGGGGTCCCCTACCTATCGTTACACTACAGGGCGGCTTGGCCATGACTCGCATCCATGTATGCCACGAGCTGGGCTGGGTGGCTGGCTGTTCGCGATTTATACAAAGGTTCCGCGGCCGCTCTTGTCACTCGACGTTGCCGATCCGCGATCATTTTCTAAAAAGAACCCGGGCGCTGCGGAAATAGATTTCTGAAAGGCATCCGAGTAGGTAGCCCGTGATCGGGCCTTTTACACCATGCAATATCTCACTTCCGTATGCATCCCATACATAGCATACGGCATGTGTACCCGACATTAGTATGTAAACCGGGCATTTCGGTGAAAGGCTCAGCCTCGTTCTTCCAGAAGGCCCACTTACCGCGCTTCTCGGGCGCTTATCTTTCGTGCTCACTTCCCTTCTGCTTTCAAATTCTGTCCCCGTAAGGCGCGAGGGTGGCACGGGTCAGACTGTAACACATTGGCTTGCATCATAGTCGGCTTGCGTCCTGGGAAGTTACACACCTGATGCAACGCTTTAGAGATATCTGAGCCTAAGCTGGCAGCACCATCTTCCGTGACGCCTGAGTGAGAGAAAGCAGCTAGATGTCAAAGATAGACCAATGAACTCGGCACGGGACCTGAGCATATGAGTTAGGGATGCACAATTCGGCTCGCTCCGCCTGCCTCCGGGCGATGTCAGTGCTGGGATGACCCTAGCAACTCCGCGCCCAAGTCAGCATTAGCGCGATAGCCGCCGTTGTAGTGAACCAGGCTGTTCCTGTATGCCGGCTGAGCCTTTCGCCCTGTCCGGGGACTGTTATCATGGCATTACAACCGGACAGTCATATAACTCTACGTGAAATGCTGGCCTGGCCATATACACATTGAACAACATGAGTGTACATAGCAACCGACCTCTAGTCCCGAGATAAGCGGAGAAAACTTGGGGTGCCTCTAATCCGTTGGACTTCCATGTCTAACTTTATCGTAACTCCTTCAGCAATTCTCAGTTTCTTCGTGGACTTATGTTTTCTCATAACCCGACTTGGACATGTCTCCAAATAGAGCACAGGGTAGCATAGCCGCCAACTGATACAGGGCCGCCTTAGGTACAATAGGCTACGGTAGCTAATTCCTCAGCGGCAAGCGAGTCCGACCGAGCAGGCACCATGGAGCGCAAGGAGATTATACTATGAAATGAAATACCGTCTAACGAGTTTGGCGAAAGGAGCTAGCTACTGACGGCTTGTGGGGAACGCTTGCCTCTTTCCATAGGCGCCTGTTCCTGGTAAGCTATATGCAAACTCATACAGAGCTCGTGGGATAAGCTCGCAGCCTCAGGAGGTGAAACCAATCCAAACGGCCCATAGTCTTAAAGGCCGCGTTGAGCTTTTTTGTATCCCTCTAGTCCCGCCTCCCTGAACCATTATCTCTGTCCGATTCTAAACTCTCAAAATAGCTACCCCACTTTGTCGGGCACGTAGCCTCACAGCGCGAGCATCACCCGATGCTCAAATAGTCAATGATCGAAGCAGTTAACTACCAGAAGCTACTGGGCGTCCGCGTTGTTCGCTCGGCTTGCTGTCACTCTCATCCGAGTCCTCATCGCTTGGTGGCCGGCTGTCTCGCACGTTCTGTCGGCTCTTTGTCATCTGTTCCCGTCAGTCATGCTAGAGATGGTGGATATGCCGAGCTGCAACGTACCCATGATCTAACGCCGCCAATCAATCCTAGGGTGTAACCAGTCATAAAATCATTGGGCGCTCTCTCGCCAGCTGGGGTGGTTGGCGACTTGGCGCCGTTGGGAACGGGCGTGCTCGGCACCGCACCCCTTAAAGGCGCGGGACTCTGAGGACGGCTAGCCGGCCAGTACTGGCGCAACTCCCTAGTAAGCTCCTGCCCGGTAGTCGTCCAGTTCGCACGGATGTTATCGCGAATCTCTTGAACGTGGCGCTTGAGGTCGAGCTCGTTCTTCTTGAGCCAACTGACATTGAGTTCTTGGCGCGAAGTTCCTCGCTTGAGCTGACGGGCGATATACTTTTCGTAATCACGAACGATTCTGAGCAGCTCCGCATTAGTTCACACATCCCATATGGAATCGGCGGCAATCCAACTATAGCAAAACGAGAGCGACTCACTTCGTTATGATTCCGGTGGTGCTGACACCCTCTGTCCGCTGGGTCACCAAGAATTTGCCCGCCTTCTTGATAGGGGCATAGATATCATCTCCTTCGGCAGCACCGTACGGGAGATCATCGTGAGCAACATAGTCAATTTTATGTTTCTCGAGGAAATCAGGCGTGACTATCCAAGGACAATCCTCGATGACCTCGTCAACCCACTTGCAATGCCGGAGAGTCTCAGCGCGCTCTTTTCCGGACAGCACGGTAAGGCCCTTGCGTTTGTGTGTCTCCTCATCGCCGGTGACACCTACAATGAGATAGACATCAGGGAACGCCTTCTTGGCCTGTTCAAGCTGGCGCATGTGTCTAGAAAAGAGTTAACGGGTACGAACTTGGTGGCTCGTTGCTATAATGGCCTCAAGCGGATAGGACGGAAGCGTACCCGAGATGAAATAGGTCAAAGACACCATCGGCGTAGACTCGCACCGTTCGGCCGACAGGGGGAGGATTTGTCTTGTAGCCGGCGGGATGGGTGAGGTTACCAACGGGAGGCGGGGGCATGGCGGTCCGCTGCTTCTTGTCTTCGTCGTCTTGCATGGTGGTGTCCTTGGAGGCAGCGGATCTCCTCGCCTTCCTGCCGACGCGGTCGGCGATGTCGACGCTCGCCTCGGTGGTATCGGAAGGCTCGCCAGGGTCCACGGTGTGGTCGGTATTGGTCTCTACGACAGATTGCCGGTCGGAATTGGCCCGCTGACGCTTAGGGGGGTTAGAGTTGGAATTGGCGGCGGTATCTGCTTTACGGTGCGATAGTTTCCCGGACTCTGGGGCAGTGGTATCTCCCTCTTCACCCGAGGCGTCCCGTGATGAAGGCTGCAGTAACGGGTTGTCGTCCATTATGGTAGAGTTGGCAGTTGTCGGGCGTTTACGTTTACCGGCATGGGAAGAGCTCGAAGGCGAGGTCATTTTGTAGGAGGGAAGCAACGTAGCTGGGATAGGGAGTGGGTCGAATCGGGAGTGCGAGTGGGTGCGGGTGCCGGGTCTATAAGCGTACTACCCGTCGTCGCTGTGTCCGGATATCGGCGCTTTATCAGCCTCGTCGAGGCTTCCTAAGGGACGGGAAAGTCGGCAAACAGCGACGTGTGGATAGACTTTAACGTAGGTACCAAGTATTAAAGGGAGATAGATCCGGGTAAGCAGGCCAGAGCAATTGTGATGATTGGACCGGGCTTAAGTGGTATGGGCTCCTGCGTCCGTCCGATTGTGTAATTGTGTTTCTGTCGACACGGTGTCTCCTTGGACCTGATTTTAGGTATGGGCGATTTCAACCCTTCCGGCTTTTGCGGTCGACGCGCAGCGAAGAGGTTGAAGGTCGAATTTCCGACTGGACGGAGGACCGGAGGTTCCAATTGGGTCCGGATGCGCCGAATGACAAGAGGACGCGTCGGAGGATCGTCCGTCTATGAAGATGAAGAAGACCGAGTCCAGGGCTACAGGCCTGGGCTCGTTTGATGAAGAGGGATAAAGAATGAAGAACAATTACAGAGCGGATAGCGTGAGACGGGCCCTCCTGAAGTTTAAGTTAAAACTTTAACGTTAGAGCAGGGATTGCATCAACCCTGCACATCCAGCTCGATTCCCTGCTTTGCCCCGACACGTGCGACGGGAGATTATGAATGACGTTTGCTTTCGATTACGGCAGAGCCAATTATTAACTGGTTACCTGAAAAGGAGCTCCGATTAGCTTCGGGCTGATGGCGAATTTCATCAGCACTCGGGCGGCTTACAACTAACGTTAGGGGGAGGGACGATGCCCACGGGAGAGAGGCGAGGTAGAGGGGTGGTAGATGTAGGTATCGGATGTCATCTGTCGACGCCGTGGGTGTTAGTTGAAGTAACCTGCGTCGGATATGTCAATATGTGCATATGCACAAGGACGTGATGTCTAGGCATCAGAATGCCCATATCTGTTCCCCCTTATTACGAAAACGCTCAAGCTATATCTACCGAGTTAGTTACATACCTAACTCTACTTCGTACCTCCTAGGGTAGGCAGGTAGGTAGGTAGTGCAATAAGATGGACGTTGAGGGAATATGTAGGTAGGTGCGTATATCATTCAAGTGGGAGAAAGGAGGGAGTCGAGCTATCGGGGAGCACGGCAGTGAGAATTTTATTCAAATTGCACTTGTCCCAACCTTCATCTTTCACTGATCTGCCCATTGTCCTTCTTTTTATTTTTAGACGGCCGGCATGGCGGCATCTCGTCTTATATGAGCGACTCGAATCGAGATTGAAAAGGCCGAAGTTCGGTCCAGCCCTGCGCGACGGCCCCTCTCTCCTCAATCTATGTTTCCAGCGATTTCCATGAAGCCATCTAAAGCATAAATATGCACCTAGCTATAGCATAAGGGTGATAAGAGCCTTACCAGGGTTACTGTACTAACCTTTAAAGATACTAACCTAACTAGTTATGTAGACAAGCTTAACCTTAAACTCATTGCAAGCCACCCCTAAGCTTTTAAATCCATAAGAGTGCGCAAAAGCTTTATACCTTCAAAGACAGGTTAATTCGGCTTTAATGATCTAATTCTTGAAAAATACTCAATCACATGCCGCATCCCGTAGACTGCCCGGCTATTTCAATTACCTCATGCATCTATCTCCCTTCCCACAAGAAAGCCGCCAAACCGTTCGAACCCAACGCTGCTGCCTGCTGTACATCCTGTCTACTGTCTCAACATAGGACTCTTTCAATTCTTGAGACCCGGACCAAGTATCTTTCCTCGTTATCCAAGTCATGGCTACCCACGGGAGCCAGATATCCGGGGCACAGTCTCTATGGCGCATTCCGTAGATACCGGCGCGGGTGGGTGGACATATGCCAATTGATGCCGCAATGTCTCGTCAGGCGAGTCGAACGGCCCGCTGCTGTCGGGTGTGCCTACCGCACCGGTGCGGATGTCTCGGCGAGCTACGGTAGCAAACGGGCTTCGCGCCGTCCTCGGCGGGACGGCCGAACTTCTGCGACACCTCGCAGTACTCCTGGCCCTCGGCGAACCACTCCTTGATGTGTTTGTGCAGCTCGCACCGCGCCGTGCGGCACTTCCGGCAGTAAACCTGGCCCCGGGGCGACAGCACGGCGAGTGCGTTGTGCTTGCCGCTCCCGCTGCTGGTGCTGGCAACGAAGGGCCCCGCGTGCCTCCAGACCCACTCCATGTCGTTCGGCCCCTCCCGCCGGGCCCCCAGCGACACCTTGCCGTGCAGCTGGCGGTGGATCGAGTAGAAGCGCATGCACGTCAGCCCGAGACAAGCGCTGTCGATGGGGTCGAGGAAGTCGAAGATGGTGTAGTGAAGCTCGGCGGGGATGTCGGACAGGGTAAGCGCCACGCCGGGGTGATGCGTAATCGGAACCGGCTCGACCTCCATGACTGAATACGACCTCTGCGGCGTTGGTATCGCTGGCCTCTTGGGTGGGTTGGGCGTTTGCCGCGGCGTTAATCGCGATGCGAGAAACGAGTTTGTGGGATGCTGAAGTATTCTCAGAACCGGGGCCAGATCCACACGCTGCTGACTTTCTGCATGTGAGTTTAGTTCTGTCGACTCTCGAGGGGTCTCCGGTGGGCTTATGCGCCTCTGTGCCTGAAGTGCAATGAAAGCCGGATTGGCTGGAGCCTGGTCGGTACAGGAGAAAGCGCGTCGCGGAAGGCGGTCTACTCTATTCCGAGACTCCCGCTGCTCCTGAATCGTTGCCAGACTTAAGTCCCCGAAGCTATTCGACATATTCATCTCGTCGACGGGGCCCACCACGCCTTGTGTGAATGAGGTTGCTCGAAGTACTTCGGCCATTTTGAGGACTTGATCGAGCCTGGTCCCTCTTCAAGAGAAATCTGATTATCGACCTGGCCGAATAAACCTCTTGAGTTTCAACACACCGCTGCGACTTTGAAACTTGGGGGCCAATTCGTGAATCTCCCGGTATTAGTAGAATCAGCACCCTTGGTCTGTCTTTGGCAGTCGATCGCGTCTAAATTGACCGTTGAAAGAACCGAGTATGGGAGAGGCAAGGGATAGGAGTCGTTAGGCGTGGCAGTCTCTCTAACCCTCGGAGAACCTAGCTGGGATTCATCAATGGAGGAGGGGATGGAGGAGTTCATATGACAAAGTGTAGGCCAAGGGCGGTATTTAAAGAATGACCCCCTTGTGGGGAGTTTATCCACCCATGGCCACTTCAGAGTCCTCCTCCGACGATGCCCACACGGGAAAACATCGTGATGGATATAGCTTAATAATAAAGTGGGTGTCTCGGCAGCTCTCCACGGGCCTAGCTCACGGCAGTAGCACCTATTCCGCCCAGAAGGATAACTGTCGTTCTAGGCTAGCCCTAGAATCACTTGGAAGGCGCAACGCCAATGCCAACGGGCTGTGACCGCATGGCCCGAGAAACTTTTTAGTTCCAGGAGATCGTTGGAATTCAGTAGGGGACCAGGGGACTTCGCCTCGGCGTGGGCCTTTTTTTCATCGACCCAGTTTATTTACCTGTATAGGTAACGCCGCCGGCCCGCCACGACGTGCGAGAGCGGACAGGGTGTACCGGTATTACTCGTGGACGAGGAAATGTGGACTACACGCTTAAGGCTGATATATGCCAATGGTGGGCATCGAAAATCTATACCGTTTGTTGGTGGGCCGTAGCGATTATCGCGAAGTCTTCCTAACCCTTCCAGCATAAGGTCCTCGAATAAGGACCGATAGGCGATGATGCTCTAGAGAGCGTATGGAGAAACGTACTTCGGGATAAAACTGCTGGTCACGGACTCTTAAGAGCGAAGCTAGCTCACTCAATATGGCGGGAGAGGTCAAGTTAAGTAGACTAACTTTGTTCGGAAGAGATCCGAAGGCTGGGACACATGGCCCTATGAAAATCTGATCTTAACTCGGTATAAACCACCAGCACAAGAAGACCTGCGTCATGAAGGGGGACAAAAAAAAAAAGACGTTATGGTCAACGGCGTACCCGCCTCATTATATTTGGCCTCGCGAGGCATTGGGCTGGGAGTTATGGTGAGCGAAGTGGAACTGCCAGCTGCAGAGACATGCCGTCGACATACATGCGCTCGGCTTGTGGCCATCATCGTACCGCACCGCTTCACTGTCGAACATTGCGGGAAGTTCTGGGGTTGATGCCGTCGCGAGCTCACAGGACTGGGGCTTTGTCGTACGTCATGGATGAAGAATGCGACGTTGGAGCATGCATTGTAATAGCCCGGGTCCTGGAGACTCGGACCTACCGACAACGGCTTTGACAGGAGAACCCTAGTCATTTACTGACTAATACACGGTCCCGCCTCTCCATCTCGGCCCATGCCGGAGGCTTGGGGACTCTTCAGGGCTCTTGGTTCCGATCGCGGAGGCGCCGTGACCTCTACCCGAATGCATTATTTTGAACGCCCTCGGGCCCCATCCCCCTCCTATTGCCTCAGCGACTTGCTCCTGGAGCGAATCAACTGCATGGCAAAGCGAGGCTAAGACTTCTCACCTGTAGTTTTGCGAATACCGAGGTATCACTAGCAGTAATGGCCCGGAGCGATTTATCGGTTCTATACCGGCAGGGCTCCTCAGCGAGTTTAGACGGAGATACTGGGTATGTGAAGCGAGAGCAGCGGCCGCACCTATCAGGAGCATACCCAGGTACATAGGAAAGGGTCTAGGCACCGTATCTCCTCATATCACGCTAAAAATTCCTCACGACTACGGGGAAGTATCCGCAGAAATAGGAGAAGTCGTTATGGAAAAGAACATATATACTGTCCCACTGTATCAGCCCATTTTCGGATGTCGTAGGTCCACTAAGAACCTCCGACATGCATGGCAGGGAGGGTATCATGAGCCGGGTATCAACTATTCGTGCCCTCCACCCTGTACCCAAAAGTATACAGGAAACGCAGAACTTCGTACATGAGGGATCATCGCAATGCTACCGGACCGTAGCTTGGCGCAATGGACGGCGCCGCGTAGATTCGTCAAGAGTTCCAACTGTCGACCCAATTGCGTGTGTTCTATACTGCAATCCAGATAACTGTGACAACCACATCCAGACCTTTGCTCTCACCACCATCATATTTGAAGCTCCACAGCCCATCGGTCTTCTGGTCCCAGAAAGCCTGGGTTGCCGAGTGCATGCCGCGGCGGCCAACATGTGGCTTGCCATCAGTGCCAGTGGCATGACTATCGCTGGTACTGATATGAGGCTCATCGGCCTTCGAATCGCTCCCTCCTTTGGGCTTGTTGAGCGCAGAGGTGGGGACCAGGTGCTGGACGATAGTGCTGTTCACGACGAACTTGTGGGCAGGGCTTTGCGTGCCGGCAGGGGTCGATTCAGAGATGACAGCTTTGAGGATGGAGTTCTGACATTGGCTCGCACATTAGTTCCGAACGACGGTACATCCCTTTTGAGAACGTACGATTATACTCGAATTCCAACCCTCCACCTTGGAGTGCTCGTAATATTCTGCGCTGCCGACGGCGCTCTGACAAGCCTGTATGTAACTGCTTAAGTACCGTTATTCGAAGACGAGACTCTGGTAACTCGGGCGGCTTAGGTCAAACGTACGTCCATGGCGATTTGCTTGAGTCTAGTGTGCGAGATGGGCTGCGATGGCGAGAGAAATTAGTACAAGACCGGAAGAACTATCGTCAGGACTTGTAGTGTGTCTCACAGAGGTTGTTTGGGATGCCATTGTAATGCGATGGCGGGAATCTTGAGGGAAATAGAATAGAGGTAGGTTGGCGTCTGAGAATGGGGGCAATTCTGCGCAACCCGAAGACCTGGGGTAGCCTGGTTGTAGAAAGAAATACCGGCACTCGGAGGGCAATGAAAGTCGACCAGATGATTTCAGCCTCGGATCTTCAAGCCTCCCAGTCTCTCTTTGTGTAAGCTTGTTCAAAAATGGACTACGAAGTTGGACTGCTTTGACAAACAATTGCCAGATACACTCGGAGTATCTAGAAGTTGCGCATATTCCGTTGACCGGTGGTGGTGTGGCGACACAAATGCAAGGCCCAAGACTCCCTAGACTTGAGGATGTTCTGAATGTTAGGCACGAGTACTGTAAGTTCGAGATATGAAATCACTGAATTGCCGAGCACCACAGTATAGATTGATGTAGGTACAGTAGGTACGGTAGGTACTACGTATGTACAAAAGTTGTGCAGCGGTACATTGTATTATGCAGAAGCGCCTTACTATGTACAGTAGCCTCACCTGGTTACGGCTCGTGCCCTGCCATCGCCACCCAACCTGACACACCTGGCACCCGGCACCCAGACACCTTGGACGCTACTGTACTGTAGGAAACCTTCTGGCCGTTTCCGCTCCTGCGCAGGGCGGGGGCCGGCGGGATTCCTGCACACGTGCCTTATAGCCGCTTGTACCCAGTCATAACAAAAGCGAAGCGCACGTGCCTCTTTAGTGCCAAGCGCGCCCCGGTAGGTAAAGTCGCACCAGGCTTACCCAAATAGGGCAAAAAGACTTCACCGTATTTGATCATACAGTAGCTCGTTACGATATTATTGCAAGTTAGAGATCTACGGTTAAAACTGTTTCGTTGAAACACAGAACTTGTTTTCGTCGTTCTCTCTGTTGACGTCTGTTGATGCTGAAGTGAATTATCCCCCCCCCCCCTCAATTCTTCCTCTTCGAGCCTCTTCATTTGGGATCAATCCCATCACCGATTCGCCAACCACGGCTTTTCCGAATCGCATCGGTTCCTTCCTCCGTTTCCTTTTGCGGAAGCTCTGTTCGGAATACCGGTAGAGTCGCCAGAAGCATCCGGCAACCTAGCAGTCGTCAGATCCTCTGGGACCCCCTCTTCAGCTTTGCCAAACGAACGGGGAGCAGAGCTCAAGAAAACAGGAACAAATTTGATAGGAGCGCGATCAGACCCTGTCTCGAGTCGTGGCTAGCTACCTACTTGATTGAGCTTTGGAAAATTTACGGTGCACTTCAAATAATGTCCAGCCAGCCCCTTCTTCAGACGGCTCCCGGTAAGTCTACTTCTCCGTCCCCGGAAATCCTTGTCGATCGAATCTAACATGCCTCCTTTGTCCAGGTAAGCGCATTGCGCTGCCTACGCGTGTCGAGCCGAAGGTCTTCTTCGCCAACGAGAGAACCTTTCTATCATGGTTGAACTTCACCGTCATCCTGGGTGCCCTAGCGATCGGCATGCTCAACTTTGGTGACCGGCCCGCCTTCATCTCCGCTTTCCTTTTTACCGGTGTTGCGATGCTCACCATGATATATGCACTATTCACCTACCACTGGCGAGCAAAATCGATTCGTGTGAGGGGGCAGGCCGGGTTCGATGATCGTTTCGGGCCTACCGTCTTGGCCATCATACTTTTGTTGGCCGTCGTCGTCAACTTTGTGCTTCGGATAACCTACTCTGGCCCAGAGGGCGGCAAGAAGCAATGAATGGATGGACAATAGAACACGCCGAAGAGTCATGGTTTGCGCCGCGGATCTTGGGTCCCAAGGGAACTTGGGACACGGCAGGACAGCCGCGATCAACCACCAATTTAATATCGGATCGAGAACGGAACTGGAATACATGCCCCAACACACCCAACGTACACACAGGATAATGCATGAGAAGGGCAGAAGGATTCGATAATAGTTGTGGCAGGAGAGATATGGCGTACCGGTTACCATAACATCCTAGTTTGTAGCATGTTCCTAGTTGTAAGACAAAGCGATTTCGTATGCTCTAGGTATCGGTAAGGGGGTATCATTTCAGTTGGATCTTATATATGGGTTTTGTCTTTGTAGGGAAGCAAGTGGACATACTTCGGGGTATTGACTGTATGTATCTTACATGTTGGATGCGGAGACTAATGCTTAACCCCGCTGCCTCTCAATCAGAAGTCAGAAGGCACCACGGCGCATCCTGGCCCCTCTTGACGTAAATTCGCGCGGTAGATGCTCAAGCCTCTCTTTGACGTGTACGTGGTTCCATGTTGCAAGGGTATCGTCGTTGAGTCGGTGGCATAACGGAATATCAATCGTCCTTTCGCTGAATGAGCTCCGAAGTGTGATCTCAGGTCGGCGACGTATTGGTCTGCTCTCCATATCGTTTCTTCAACTCGTCAACAGAGATTCGAGACAAGAATAAGCTCATAATAGCCGTTCCCCGGACAAGTGGGCGCCCGTCGATGGCCTTTTCAAGAGGTGTCTTCATAGTCTCGAAATCGCCGCTGCCGTCCCCTTCTTCGTCGGCAACAAGACCACCTAAGACAGTCTCCTCAACGATGGACTTGCTTTCGCCTCTCTGTTTTTCCTTGATTTCCTCTCCCAGGGTAATATATTGGAACCATGTTCGCTCAGCACTCTCTCCACCCCGTTCCTCTAGCTCTCGCTTCGTGATTTCGGCTATCGTGATCAGTTTTCCTGCATCTGCCGCTCTCGCGCGTAGGATGGATATCCTGGGCTTTGTCGCGGACGTTATAGCCTTCGAGCTACCCGTAGGGCCGATATGCTGCAGGACGGCCGAGACTCTTTTTTGAATCTTGGAGGATGACAGGACGCTGTGTAATTGAACATGGTATTTGTCTTCCAGGACGTCCGCGACCGCGATCTCGCTTTGAGATGAGAGATTGAGGATCTCTCCAAGCCGGGGTCTCTTGCTTGAGGTCTGGGGTACGGCCGAGTCGCTATCAGTTCGCTTCCGTTTCGATGCTGTCGCATCGGAATCTTGGTGCTTCGAGGCTTTCGTCAAAGCAGCCATGTCGCGCTTATTCAGTGATTAACAAGTAATCTGCCAATTCCTGGTTACAAATGCGCATGTTGACAATAGAGGATCGTGTTCTTGTAGGAAACGCTGACAATGAAGTTTTACCAGCTGACATGATATATCGTGATGGCGACCAACACCACTCTTATCGATACCGCTAAGCCTCATACGAGCTACAAGTACTTGCATTATTATTCTGTGAGGCGTGAACCTATCACCTAACCCCTGCGAACAACACTGTAGATAGTAAAAGTGGGTATCTCAAGTGCATAGAGCGGCTCCGACAAAACATATCCTCGTAGGTACTTTTATGCCGCGCATCTCCCAACCAAACCTCATCAGTAGGTAAGAGATACTGTAGGGACGTGATATGGTGGCCCTACCTGGTAGGTATATCTGGTAGTTGTGCTCCTCTATACGAAACATGCCTCATCCTATTGTCCTGTTCTATCTGGAAGGTGTAACGTTAGCTGATCATTGGGATTTTGTCAAGAATAGCCATTAGTATTACTGTACGGTGCAACGCCATGATATGCATTCAGTGTTTGTACAAAATGTCTCAAGCCACGGGTCCACATCATGTTTTTCTCACTGCGGAAGCCAAAATGCCAAAACCCCGTCAAGACTTCTGGGTAAGCCGCTGCAGGCAAGAAACTCTGCGGTTCCAAGTATACCAAAGTAACTAAGAGTTGAACATATGCGGAGGATCTGCTGTACGCCCGGCGTTGTCAAGCGAAATCGATGATTGGATGTCCATCAAGACCAGCACGTCAGGCCGACCATGTACCTAGTGCATAATGCAGCAACCTCTTCCCCGGCAGGCGGTAGTCAAAATAAATGGCGCACCCAACCGCCCACCATCTAAAATTCCAGGCAATTTATCTATATATAACGTACTACACAAGCGAACTGTACACTTTTTACTACGTCGCGAAAGCAAATTCGAATTAAATCATTACAATATATTAAATTAATCAAACTAATCGGCTTTTTTATTGCTAAACGTCTTTATAACTTCTTTATAATTATGCGTATTATATCTAGGCTTACTATAAATATTATATTTCCGTTTTTTTGTTTAAACCTTTTTACGACGATTATATTTAATTTTTTATAATTGTAATAATTTACTATTACTCTTTTTTTAATTAATTCTTTATTAGGTTAAATATTTTTTGATTTTTTTAACCTTTTTGAACTTCTTATACTTCAGCTTCTTTTAAAATCTAGTTAATATCATGCTAATCGTAGAAATTAGCGTTAAGAGCTTCATTTCGCGCTTTATCAACGCGTTGCCGCTTCGCAGCCCTCGCCGCCATCAGGACCACCTTCGGGCAATAAGGGAAGATGTACCCTATTATACTAATTAATAAGAAAAATGCCCTAAAAAGGGGGCTCGTAAGCCCAGCGGTATGATGTTGTTATTATTATTGTTATTGTTGCTATATACAAGGTTGCAGGTAGGTGCGAAGAGAAATGGAATGGGTTGATAATAATAATCAATTAAAAATCGCACCTAAACGTAAGCATTTTGCACATGGGTGGCAGGGTGGGTCTCCTTCCACCTTCGGGGAGGCTGGCAGCTGTCAACTTATTCAGGAAAAATAAAATATAGCCCCAATAGGATGGCTCTTTAATTTGACTAGCTCCTGCCCTGGATGCCGCTAAGATTATAACCATAAATACATAAGTACATGGACGACAACCAGCTTCGAGATCTTTGAGACATGTGGTTCATGATAACCATGTCCCGCAAATATTTTAGCTAGATCTTTGCGGTTGCCTTCAGCGCTGGGTTTGATTGGAATGTCAGCAATTGCGTTCCAAGCCTACCTACCTGCTAAGAGGATAGACTTCTTCGTACATCACAGCCTAGGAGCTGGTCCCTTCGTAAATAGAGCTCAGTAGGTATATACGTAAAATTTATGTTAAATTATCATGACACTGTTGTTCGGATCACGGGATTGCTTTATGGCCTTGCCTAATACTCCATTTAATAGGTATGTACTGTAGGCATAGTCCTGCACACCTTAGAAGAGGTCTACCTACCTATGTAAATAGCAAGGACGCTCACTATTTGCTCTTACAGGCACCAGAGCAGTTTCCTACCTGCATAGGTATGTATACTAACGCAGTTATAGTCCCGTCTGGACTGAACGTGTCACCGCTCTGATTCTTTAGACCAACCATCACTTAACCTTTAGGACTTTATAAGCGTGGGTTTATGTGTTTGGTTGGGCTTATACCTATTATGATGATGTACGTAGCCATATGCCCCCTAAGGGACTTTTCCAAATCACTAATGTGTCTGTCATCTAACCCCCCCTTACGGCTTGGCATCTCGAGGTAGTCTTGTAAACGTCCATCTAGGGATATTTGTAGGTGTGTAGGTGGTACGCATGTACATACCGTTTACCATCTCAGACAATGCTTGCCTACCTCTCAAGACCCACCTTCCCAATTGGACACTTATCATATGCACCGGGGGTCACTGAATTCGAACGGCGGTACTTCTGATACATGCAATGCTAGGGATCTACGTGTAGGTACTACCTACTCGTACGGGATAATAATTATGGGCCAATTACACAGCCATGCACGTCCTTTGTATGGCTCCCCCGTATTTCTCTATCAGTTCGATGTACCCACCACACCCACCTTCAGGTTGGCGAACCTATATCGCGCAGCGTACCCACCACCTCCAATCGTTAGTTATCTCGTACCGTCGAAACACGTTCGGACATTTCCCAAGTGCCCAGCCAAGGCAATCAATCAATCGATGAATCAATCCGTCTGATCCCTCCCAGCGGAGGCAGTCAGCACACCGACACGCAACCCAAGGGACCCTACGACGGAACTGTTCGTCGCACCTGGACATCCCTCTCCTTTTGCATCTTCCTCGTCTTCCCTTAACCCACACCAACAGGAACAAGATATCTGAATACCGGAGTCAAGCAAGCAACCAAATGCGCATTGTCTCTCTTTCCCATCCTACGCTTTAATATACCTATCTACTTTCGCGCATTCCTTTATTGAGTTTGCCATCTCCCTTTTAATTATTGTCTATTGTTTTTCAAAGGGACTCGCCATCAATCAGAAGACAGCCGCGCGCACGCAGTCTAGCACCGAATCCCTCTTCATTCCACGATAACATCTATTAATTTGCATTGCTTGCCCTCGAGAGAAACGCATTTGTCGCAGGTCGCAAAGCAAGAAAGAAAGAGGCAGTTCGGTTGCGATCGCACTCATCTATTTATCTACATACGTAATTACCATTTTCCAGTCGAGTTAACCGAACCATTTCGGTCAGCCGCCCTCCTGTTTCTCTCGTAGATTGAAGGGAGAGAAGGTGGCATAAGAACGGGAAGGCGAGAGAGCAGGGCAACACCCAAGATTGCGTTGTCGCATCTCATTTTATTTCAGGCTTGTGCTAGCTTCCTGCCACTGCGCCCCCCTTCCCTGGGGTACTTTTCGCCCCCTTGCGCCCGCCCACAAGCTCATTCCAAGGCACGTACGCACCGACTCAGGCTGGGCTCTTATGAGTTTTGGTCTGGCCACATCATCTCTTCATTCCCTCAATTCTCGATCGCTCTTAACGTAAGGCTCGGCAGCGAACACCGAGCACCGCTAACCATCAGCAAAGAGCTTCATAGTCCAGCAGTATCGCATACACTACGATTCCGGGCGCGACCGTCTTCCCTGGAGTTCGAGTTGGGCCAGCGCAGCTTGACGCAACTTTTTCTGGGGCACTGGAATTGCTAGCCTGCCCTGACTGAGAGGTCGCAAGGTCTCAAGTTACATCTCCCGACCTGGCCGATTCCCCCAGCCCCACCCGGCCCTCACCCTTTTTGGCCTCAGGACGGGCCCCACTTATCTTGGCATCACCCCAAAGCTCCAGGCATTTACGTCAGCCTTGCCATCGTTGCTGCCGCCGTCGCACATCTGTTTCGTTCCACCCACTATTCCTCCCCCCCACCCCCCTTTTCCCAACTTCTTGCGCATAACACTCAGTCTGTGCGCCCTGATCACCCAGACTTAAATACGGCGAAGAAGACAAGAGGCGAAAAAAGGGAAGGGAAAACAGATATTTCCGTCCTCCCTCGCCGGGTATGCCCATGTTCCGCTTCTGGAGCTCAGATTCAAGGGGATGCGAAAAAACATTGCAGGTTGAACAGTCTCTGCTCGGTCTTGGCAAACCTCTCCAGACTGTGATATCCTCCGAGATTCCACTCACCACTTCTAGGCCTCCGAAGCGACGGAGGCAGAGCAGCGCCGCGATAGCGCCGCAACCCGCTGCGGTTCCTTCCGCACCCAAGCGGCCGAGGATTTGTGGTGATGCTTCTGACGATGGTAGAGAAGACGACGCCAGGTTGCACAAAAAGGCGACGCTGTCGTCGGTGAAAGGGGAAACTGCGCCGCTTCCTAAGCCAGCTCAACCTGACATGGAACGTGCCAGGGAGGTCATCGAGAATGAACTTGGCCTCGAAATCTTGCTCAAGCATGACGAGTTGCGATTAATCAACCAGGAACTTGCGAAGTGTCAGGTCGCCTTAGAGCAACTGCGCCGATGCCACTTAATTCCGTATCCTGCTAATGTTCCAACTCCCGAGCAAATGCTCAACATCGTCAACGGCTCTGGTCCGGCCCTGAGGCCAAAACCGGGCGAGACGGTTCCCCAGTGGGCTCCGCCGTTTGGTGTTACGGATGGCCCATATGCGCGGCACTACGCCAAGTGGCTTATTCCGGATCCCAAATTCGATGGCATCCATCCTGAGCCTCTACCCCACGCTGAAACTGCACGGTTGAGAACTTCTATGGAGAGTAGATCTATGAGGAATGGGCTGGCCGAGCTAGGTTCCTCGCAGACGAGGGGCCGCCCGGTTAGGGGAACGGCGGGACAAAAGCTTCATTCCCTAACAGGCGGCTATCCTCAACCGAAGGGACAGGCAGGGCCCTGTATTTTGAAGCGAGGCGATGGTCAGACGGTCAAGCTTGTTTGTATCGACTGCCACAGGGAAAACTTCTCTAGCACACAGGGCTTCATCAACCACTGTCGCATAGCGCACAAGAGGGATTTTAAGAGCCACGAAGAGGCAGCTATTCATTGCGGACACCCTATTGAGGCTGTCGAGAGCCGTGGAAGCACTGCTGAGCAGAGACCAGCGGTCCAAAGCGTCCCTGCGTCTGGACTAGTTCATCCTCTAGCGCGTGAAAATGCTATGTCCGAATCGGAAGCCTGCTTTTCGGTTGTTCGCCGCATAGAGCAGCTGACGGACCTCTATCGTCGGAGAGAGAATCCTGGCGTGCCTCTGACACCGAGGGGCGCCAAAGATCCTTCGAGATCCCACCCAGCCAACAAGACACAGAAGAGCTTCACGCCATCGGCGGATTCGCCCAACCTCTCCAGGCACCTTCAGACTCGAGGCTTCAATGGCAATTTGGACGAACTAGTTAGCGATGCGAAGACGAAGATAGATCTTGCTGACGTCTCTTCGCCCGACGAGGAGTCAGAAGAGGCAGACGTCGCTGCGACACCTGTTGTCGATGAA
Source organism: Monosporascus sp. GIB2 (assembly GCA_004155935.1). Classification (NCBI taxonomy): domain Eukaryota; kingdom Fungi; phylum Ascomycota; class Sordariomycetes; order Xylariales; genus Monosporascus; species Monosporascus sp. GIB2. Next base: position 664 of record QJNV01000289.1, on the reverse strand, counting down.
ACAAGTGGCCAGGGTGCAACGTTCGCTCCTAGGATGCGGGTTCCAGCAAGCTCCACGACATCTTCTGCTATCGCAAAGAGCCGGCCCCATAGCAGTAAGGGACCCTCCCCTCGAGTCCTTTACGCTACGCCAGTACCTACTCCGACGCCCCGGGTCCCCGAGGCCGAGACGGAATCGCCCGTGGACGACGACATTTTGGACGCGGACCTCAGCCCGAATACCGCCGTTAGCAATAACGCGCCATCTCTGGTCAGCGACGACGGCGAATACGATGACTCAGTAGCCGATTCGGAATCGGAGTCCGAGGTCGACGATAGGCTTGACGCCCAATCCATCTCTGATGTTGAGGAGATTGATATCGACGGCGACCACACTGTGGGCCGTCACCACCACGGTTCGACAGGCGCAGGCGCAGGAACGACTGTGCGGCTCCGCAAGGACGATGGCAAACACGTCACCTTCGTCAGTCCTGTTAAGAATAGCGGCAAGCGGAGACGCGCCCAGAAATTCGCAGACAGCGCCCCGCACTAGCCACACATGGAACCGAAATCAGTCGCAATCTGCCAGATGGGCTTTTCAAGCGGAAAACAACCAAAAAATAAAAAATAAGAATCTCACAAGCATTCCGGGCCTGCTGCGTATGTGGGGGGGGGGGGGGGGGGGG
>QJNV01000288.1:0-81965 GCA_004155935.1 Monosporascus sp. GIB2 | reverse complement strand
TAAAAAAATAAAAAAAAAAAAAAGTTTTTTTTAAAAAAAAAAAAAAAAAAAAAAATCGTTAAAGGTTGTTAAATCGACTAATTTTTTAAGAAAAAATAACTTATTACTTTTATACAAAATTATTTTTTTTCCGAAAAAAATTACTTAATTACGCGAAACGAACCACATCTTAAGCAAACGTCGAAAAACTAAACATAAACGTCTCCAAAAAAGAGAGATACTTACTATACAAAAAAAAAAAAAAACTCTTCTAGCCGAAAAGAAAAAAAATAATAGAAAAATGCAACTTATAACAACTAAAAGTAATTATCGCCGAAAAGTTAAAACCAAAAAACGAAAATATAACGTTTACAGCAAACCCGGACATAATGCGCATACTTATAATAAAATTATAAAAACGTTTAATGAAAAGAAATTCGATTAATTTTAATTAATATAATATATTATTATAAAATTATTTAAATTAATTTATTACAGAATGCTAAAAACGTCTCGCTTATATGTACGTCTCGCTTATATATCTAATACGTTAAGCTTATTTCGTTAATATTTTAATCAGTTTTTAACAATCCGCACCTACTTTAAGTTTTATAACTTAAAAGTTTTTAAAACGTTTTTGTAAGGTGCTAAGGTGTGAGGTGCTAAGGATGTACGCGTCAGGGCTACGTCACGAGCTCGATGCGGGGGTTGACTATATGTATGGGTGGTTTCCCCCCAGAAATAGAGGGGAAGTGTCAGGTTTCATACTGTTCTTAATAAATGGGTTACCTTGCCACTCTGACCTCCTGACACAACTTGACAGTTTTTAACCACTTTATCTTATATAGTAACTCCTTTAAAAGTAACTTTAATTTAAGTTTTTATAAAAAAGCTATCCGTCTAGTATAATAACTTATTAATTATCTTAACTTTAATTAACTTATACTTTTAATATAACCTATTAACTTTTTCGAATTAATGGGTAGTTATAATATTAAAGAAATGAAGATTTGGAAAAACGGACGTATCCGATAAAATTATAAGCAAAATAAGCTTATTTATAACATCTTTTAAAAAGCCGTATTTAATCCGATTAAGAGATTTTAAAAATGTGACTTCGGATATCGGTATCGTTAATTTAATAAAAGTCTGTAAAAAAATTTAAATAAATTAAACGTATTTTCTCTTAAGTATTTTAACGATAATATCCGGTTTTTTTTTATTCGTCCTTTAATTTGGTCTATAACAGGCTTAAAAATTAATTAGGTTATTTAAAAGTAACTTATTATTAACTTTATTTTCGTACTTAAGATTTAATAATCGGTAACGGTTAATAATATACGATACTAGACTTTAATCTTTATAAATAATAAAGAACTCAGGGGTAAGTGATAACCTTGTTTGTATAACAACCTTAACTAATTTCGACGAGCTTTTAATAAATTAATTAAATTTGATAGCGTTTATTAATTAAAAATGAATAACCTGGGGTTAACATAATTTAATAACTTAATATTATTATTCGAATATGCAAATATTAGAAAAATTAAATTGCATAATATATCCGTCTACTTTTTCCGGGTTTTTTGTAATTAAAGTAAAACTATTACCTTTTTGTTAAGTATACCAATTTCCTTTAGTTGGTACGTTATTATTAGTTAATATCGAATTTAATCATCTTTAGCCTTACGATTAACAATTCGATTCATAGTTTTAACGTTACGAAAATCCTGCTAATTAATAACAACAAATCCCATACGATACCTGTGGGTAATATCCACAAAAGCTGCTAACCGATTAAGGTGAAAATAATTCAAATTGTGTTAATTAACGGATTTTCTCCGAATTTTTTAATTCTATAGCTAAATATTAACCCTTTTCTAACTTCTTTTATAATTAAAATCGAAAGTTTTATAACCTTAATATTTTTTTTACTTATATTAATGATTTAATTTATATTATAAACTATATTAGCGTTACTTTATTTCCGATTAATTTAAAATTTATATAAATATATTATTAACGACGTATTTCTACGTTCTTTAAGTTTATATAATTAGTTTTTAGTAATTGCTTTTAATTAATTATATTCAGTTAATTTTTAATCATGATTAATTAATACTTAACCTTTAATTTCGTTATATAAGACTTTTTAAAATATAAATTATATCCTAAATCTTACCGTCAATTTAAATATAAGTGATTAAATTATATCCTTTAATCGATACATTTTTGAAACATGTGATTTTTCGAAACCGGTTAACTGGAAATTTTATTTAAAAAAACTTTGTAAGTTTTTAATCTTAAATGTTTTTTTTAATTAATAATATTTTCGAATCATTTTATTATTGTTAAACATCTATATAATCGTTATCGTATAAAGCGTAATACGTACTTTTGCACTTTGATAATCGTAATTTATAATATCCGTATGTTTAATTAAAACTTTATCTCCTTCGATTATTAAGCGAAAAGTCGAAAGTTGCCTGGGCAGTTAACTAAAACCGGTCACCTTTCCGTAATTACCATTTGAAATAAGTTAGGAAGATTTATTTTTAATTAATGCGGATAATTTTAATATATTACTATCTAGGTAAAGGTTAATAGAGAAAATTAACGAATATATTAATGGTATTAAACTTTGCAATTAATATATATAGAAAACGTAATAAGTAGTAATATCCTAAGATTAAACCTATGGCGAAAAAAGCGTTCTAATATACATGTAAGGTCCGAGCTATCTGATCGGCCGAATTCGAGTATAAGCGTAACACCCCGCCCCGTTTCAATATATATACATCTTTACATATATATATAGTTATATATATTTATATATACCAATAAATATTAATATATATATATACAAATATGGGCATATATTTACATATATTAATATATATTAGTAAAACTTATATACTTTGATAATTATAATTAATAAAAGAGCTCTTAGTAATACTTTGCTAGGGTTATATATTTCTTTATTTTTCTTTCTAATACCTTCTTTTTTTCCTAAGTTATTTCGATTTTATTAACTTATTCATACTCTTATAATATATTTATATACTTTTAAGTAATGTTTTTTACTTTATAATATTTAATAATTTGTTTAATATTAAGTTTTTAAAACTAAGTTCTTTTTATTTTTAATAATACCTCTCAAGCTACTAGCTAGGTTTCAAGTAATTCTGATATCGAATATAATATAACCTACAACGATTCGAAATACAATAAACCGGATTATAAGTTATCTAATAACGAAACGACTAATATATATATCTTTATTAAACAACTTATTTAATCGATATTTATTTCCAATCGATTTAAGTAAAGATCGAGAGATAGTTATTTTCTGTACTACGTAAGTATAATTCTTTTATCGTTATTAATTTGTTTATTAATTTATAAGAATACTATTTAGAAATATAATTATATAAAAATAGAAAAGGTTAAAAGCTTTTAAGCTTCGAACGTTTTACGTTATTATTAATATAAACATTTTAATATTGCTTATAATAAAGAAACCAAAAAAATAAAGCAAGAAAGTAATGTTTTTAAATTCTTATATAAAAACTAAATAGTTATAATTAATACTACTTTATAAAGAAAATCAAATTACACCTTTAAATTTTTTTAACGTTCTCCAATAATCGAAAAAGGGCTCGAAATAATACTATACAAGCTTTTAACGAAAACGAAGCATATAATAAGATATTAAACTTTATGGTCGAAAATAATATAATGTATCACACAAGCTCGCGGCCTAAACAAGCTCGCGGTCCGTTTTTTAGCACCTTATAACAACTAATCCAAATAATTTAACTACAACATATTTATTTAATTTAAATCGACCGTATCCTTTGTCGCTAACCGTATATACAGCTTTGGAACAAATGCACGCATTATATCAAGCCTTGTTACGAACGCCATATTATTATTCCTTCTCCTAATTTATATGCGACGGCCACTATTAACAGCTATTTACAACGCGTTTCTACCACCACCACTTTTCTACCCACTACAAAAACTTGTTTATCTCGTATAATAAGTATTTTTTTTAACTAGAATTCTTTATTTTAACGTATAATCGAATTGTTATTCCGACAAGTCCTATAATACCGCGCCGCACCCTCTAACAAACCTTCCAACGCGCCTCATAACAAGCCCTACAACCTTACCTCGCAGCCTTGCAACGCGTCTAACAATAAAACCTTATAGCCCTCCGATACGACGTATCTTCTACGTATTAAAGCCGAACAAAAAACACTCGCGTATATAAATAGGGAAATCGGTCGGTAATCGTTTTTTTGTCGGTAAAGTTTAATACTTTCGAAATAGGGGTAATATTGGCCTAGGTACGTCGGGGGGTGGTCGGTTGCATAAGGGTTTAAAGGAAGGAATCGTAATATAGCGTCCGCAACAAAGCTTGATATAATGCGTATATTTGTTCCAAAACTGTATATACGATTAGTGACAAAAGATACGGTCGATTTAAATCAAATAGATATATTGTGGTTGAATTATTTGGATTACTTATTACAAGGTGTCAAAAAACGGACCGCGAGCTTGTTTAAGCCGCGAGCTTGTGTAATACGTTATCATTTAATAATTTAAAATCGGAATCGTTTATCGAACTTTTGAATTATTATAACCGGTAAGTAACATTATAAATTAATATAGCTTTTATTTTATTATTATTAAATAACAGATTAAATCCTGTAATTAATAGTAAAAAGCTTAAAGAATTATTAGGTAAAAGGTACGAAAACGCAATATCGGATTTTAATATTTTATTATACAAACATAATAAAACTAATAGCATTTTTTTAACGTTCGTTCGATATATGGACTTCGACGCATTAAACGGGATACTTAGCTGTTATAATTGTTTTAATCGATTCGAAATTTAAATTACATTATAAAGTAATCGATACGTATACATTTAATATTAGTATTTATATTATTAAAGTTAATTTTATATATAGGTTTTGAAATAGTCGGCCAATGAAATACGACGCATTATATTTACAAATCGATATTAAATATCTTCACAGCGTATTTATTAATTATGTTTAATAATATATATAGTTTTACTCGCGATAACACTTCGAATACTACAGCTTTTGTAAAAGCTTTCAGGTTAAATAATAATAATTCGACGTTTAATATTCGATATATTATATATATTATAAATATTATAATATAAAATCTTTATCTAATTATTTTTTAAATGCGAAAACAAAAGAAGAATTATTTAGTTATACGAGTTATTTATTAAACGATTATGAAGAACGAATTTTCTTTCTTTTCCTTTTTTTCTTATTATTTTTCGTTAATTTCTCTGTGTTTTATTTATTTACTAACCTTATAATTGATATAACTTCGAAATTACGAAAAATAATAACATCGATTAAGTATAAACAAGAAAATCGAAAGTTATTTAACGAAGGAATCGATAAATATAAACGGGAAAGAATTATTCCTAAAGATTATAATAAATGAAAAATTCTTTTCGATTACTTTTATTTTAATTATTATTCCTTTCCTTATTTAAATATTTAATTAAACTAACTAACGTTTTAGCTAATATTACTCGATGGAATTCGACTTACAATATAATCGAATCTACTTTAATATTAAAAGAACCGTTATTATATATTAATAATAATACGACGGATGTAGATTTTAAAGCTATATATTTAACTAAATTCGAATAGATTTGTTTAACAGATTTAAAAACTGTTTCGAAAGTTTTCTTAAGCCAATAATTCAATCACAAGGCGAAATATATACAACTTTAAATAAAGCTTTATTTTATATATATATATATAATAGATAATAAGCTGAATATTAAGATTTGAGATTTTTAACAAAAATTAAAGAAAATGAATTTTTTATAAGTTTATTTTTATTTACATTAATTACAGTATTTTGATGTTAATTTAATATAGTAAGAGTATTATACCGACTTAATAAACGCCGTTAATACCGGTATTAACGGATTAAATAACTATTTTCTGTCCGAATTATCGCCGAATTCAATTTTCAAATATAAATCCTATATTTTAAGTAGTATTTTAGATCTACGACATAAATTAACTCACTTTAAAAATAATGAATTATGATATTTTTATTCAAATATTACCAACGATGTTGAAAGCTTGTTGAAATAAGAATATTATAAATAAGTTATATAGATTTATTAATATATCTTAAATCATATATTATTAATAATATATAGATTAAAGTCCGTATTAAATGATAACGAAGATATTTACAGCGTTTTTAAAAACGAGTATAATAATAATAATTCTGATTCTGATAGCGAACTTTTTATTTCTAATATATCATAAAAATATAACCAAATTACTATATATCTAACTGAAGAACCAATAGTATAAAAGGAAGTTATTCTTTATATTTATATTTATTCTTTTACTAATAAGCAATAGATTTATCTATTAGATTTCTAGAAATCTAACTATTATAAATATCCCTTATTAAGTATTTTAACTCGTAAATACTTAGCTATTCTAGCTACTTCTTTTTCAGTCGAAAAGGTTTTTTCTATAACGGGTAATATTATAACTAAAAACCGAAATCGGATATTATCGGAATCGGATAGGCCTATCGTTTTATTAAAGAGTTGGAAAATTAACGATTTAAAAGAACTAAAAGAACAAATTAAATCTGAAAAAACTAGTAAAGAAATTACAGAAAGCGAAGAAAATATTTAACTTTCTTTAATATATATTCGGTAAAGAAGGTTTTTATTAAATTTTTTTAAGTATACAATTTATAAATCCTTTTTATCTATTTAAAAGCAAAAAGGGTTATTGTAATTATATTATAATTGTATTTATTTCTAATTATGTATTTATTTCTTTAAATGTTATTTATTATTATTATTACAGCAAGATTATAGTAATAACAATTACAGTTATGTTATATTATATTAATATTATTATAAAAGCTTTACTAATATAAACTCTTAATAAAAAATTGTTATTTTTTCTTAATTTATTTAAAAATAAAACATTAATCTTAGTTAATTTAGCTAGTTAGTTACTAAGCTTAGTTAGTTTAGTTAGTTATTAGTTAGGCCGATTTTTTTTAATTAGTCAGTTATTAATTAATAAAGGTCTTAGTTAGTTTTAATTAAGATATTAACTAAACTAACTAATTAAATTCCCAACCCTAAGCATTAATTGTTAGATATAAGGGACATCAGTTATTATATTCAGTAACTAGCTACAGGTGCTCTTAAACGCGCATTGCACTTTAAGGTAATCTAGTCCCGGAACATATATATTCCGATTAAAAGGAATCTTCCGTATATGGGGTACAGGAACACCCCCTGCTAACTAATACACCCCCTTAATAGTTTAAAACATTTACGTCGTTAATTATTATAATTTCTAAAGCCATAATTATTTATTCCATTTTTCCTCCGGCGATGAAGTCTTTTTAATTTGTTAATTCCTTTTTTACAATCGTTCGTAAAACTTTTTTTCGTTAAATAAAAATTTTATAATAACTATTAATCTTAATTATTTTTTACAATACTTAAGAAGCTTACGTAATAAGGTTTTAAATACTGTATTAATTAAAATATCGCTTATAAATGTATAACCTATTTTAATTAAGTACTTTCTTAGAGCTTTTCGTAATTAATAATTATATATATTTATATACTATAATTCTATTATTAATAAAGCGATATCGTCGTTATTAAGTTATAAAATTTATTAATTATCGTATTATATATTTAATAGTTTTATATTTAAAATAAATCTTAACTTAATAATTAATTAAAAATTAAGTGTTTTTTATAGCTTACGTAAATATTAATAACTCAGTTTCGGTTATAAAAATAATTATTATATTTTACATATTCGCCTATTATTTTATCACTTTTTAAAAAACTTTATAATATAAAATTAAAAAGGTTTAATCGATTATATCGTCTGCGAAAAATACGTCGTTAAATTTAAATTAAATCGGGCGAATCGAGACACTATAAAAAATATATTAAACCGTATATTCACTATTATATAAAATATGGAACTAATTTCTTTTTAATATTTATTAATAAAATTTAAATAAACTAAGTTAAAACTCGGCAGTAATTTAACGTCCGTTCTAAACGTGTCTGAAAAGTTATTTAAACTTTTTTTAATAATTAAATTAATAAATTGATTTATAAAATCGGATTATAATAATTAAATTTATAATTAAGTTTATTTTTAATTATTTTAATACTAAAAAACCCTTATAAATCCTTACCCTTTATAAAGATATCTTGTTTCCGTATTTATTAATTCATTAACTGCTAAAAACTTAATTTTTTCCACGCTATATTATAATAGTATTATTTCTATAAAAAAGGCGTTTTTTAATATATAAAATAATAAAGCTCGTAAAAATTAAGGTTAAATCCTCACTTTTAAACATTTTACTAAAATTCTTTTATTATAATAATAATAACTCTCTTAATTTGTATAATACCTTCTTAATTAGAAAAATCTTACTATATTACAAATATCGTAAAAGTATTTTTATATATATTTCGTAAAATAAATTAATATTTATGAAAATGTTTATAACGTTATAGTGCTTAAATCGAATTTAACCGTAATAATTATTAAAGGTCGAAATAACCTTTTACTAAATATAAGTATATATATATATATATATTATTATAAACGCTTTGAATTATTAATCGTTTCGTATGATAAAACAAATCTTACATATTTAAAACTGTTCATATTTATTACACGTATAAATATATACTTATATATACCTTAAAACCTATTCTTCTTTGGTAAAAAATTAAATAACAGTTTCCTAAAAAAAATTTTATAACTTTAAAAGAAAAATCTTTCGACTTTATAAAACGTCTTCTTTAACGGCTATATATTTAGCTTTTTATAATTTTACGGCGGTAATAATATATTGCGTTTCTGTATCCAGTTCTATGATTTAAAAAAATATATATATTTTCGTAGCGAAACTTTTCCGATTAAGGTAAGGCGCAATTCGGGTAATTAATTTTCTTAAATTTCCGCAACATGCCGGTTAATTATTAATCGCATTAATAAAATAAATTAATTATTTTACGTTAAAGATAATTTTTGATATTATATAAATCGTATTACTAATTATTGTTTTAGTATAAAATATATAAAGAATCTATATTTATAACTCGTAAAATGCTTTTATTTTTTACTGTTACTTTAAGTTAAATAAAGTAATAAAAACTTAAAATTACTTTTTCTATTTTCTCCAACGTAATAATCTTTATAATTATTAGGATAAAAATGATAAAAATAATTGTCCAAAAAATGAAAATAATTTAAATATAATGGTCGTATAATAATAATTAATCCCATACAAATAGGCTTATTTTTCCCCAGTTCGTACGTTTCGTACGTTTATACCACTTTCATATTACATCTTTTAACTAATTAATAACTAAATTATTCCGCTTAAGTTTTGATCTTTTTTTTATATATATTCGGGTAACTTAAGCCCTAATTAAATAATTTTACTTATCGCAATAACTTTTATAACTGTTTTTTATAACGTAGAAAAAATCATCTTTTAAATTTTTAATATCAGCTAAAAAAATAACCTTTCATTTAAACTATATATTTTTAATAACAATAATCTTATTAATTAAGAAATTCTAAATATCGTATATATTCGCAAATTAATAACTAGAAAAATAACCAACTTACGCTTTAAAATTTAACTTTTAAAATCTTCATTTTTTCTTTATAACGGTTATTATTATAACGTAAGTTATATAACTATATCTTCGTAAATAAACTTATTAAAACTTTTAAGCAAATATTATAACGCTATTTTTATACACTAAGTAAATATAATAAACCTCGTATAACCTTTATTTAAAAAAAATACGTATTTAGAAATACGTTTATATAAATAAATTACCGCTTTAAAAATATATATATTAAAAACGAAAATAACTTAGCGCCACTTCGTATCGCAATCGTTTTTTCCTTAATTATACCCCCTAAACGCTTTATACCCCCGTCCTAAACCTAAATATACGGTACTAAAAATTAAAATTTAATACTATAAGAAAACGATTAAAACATATCTCAAAATTAATAATTTTTTAAAATCTTTATCGCATTCGAATACCTGTAGGAAAGTTTTATTTTAATTTTTCAAACCTTTATAAAATATCGAAATATTATAATTAATATATTTTACTTCTAATTCTTAAGGTAAGTATCATAAATATAACCTAAATACCTACCGGTCGTAAATATAACGTATTTATATTTTTTAAAATTTTTTTTAAAAGCTGTAAAATTATTAATTATTCGTTATCCTAATTGGAATGCTCCTTTTTTAAGCTCGCAACATATTTACCTTTTAGCTTTCGCCTTACTATATACTTAATATTCGATTATTATAAAACCTTTACACGGACTACCCTTATATAGGATTACAACTAGGCGATTATTTTAAGCTCTAAATATCCTAATCTTAAGTGCTATATAATACCGTTACCGATTTATAATAATTTCGCTATATATAAGTTAACGTTTTATTTATAAAATACGAAAGTTATATAAATAATTATTAAATTAATAATTTCGATAATATAATAATCAAACTTATTTATTAACGTAATAACTATCTAATCGTACTTATCTCGAATATAATTATTAATTTCTCGGTTATTTTATTAATACTTCTTTTTTCGAAGTTACTGAAAAAATGTTAAATTATATATAAAATCCTCGTAATAACGATCCCAATCTTTAAATTTTATATAAATAATAAGAGACGTCGACGGTACGGTCGCCATTATTATAATTAATGTATTTAAATAATTACAACTAAGATGTAGCTTATATCGTCTTAACAATAGCTAATTAGTTAATATATACTCAATTTAAGCGAATAAGATTTTTAATTATTAGATATAAAGGATATCAGTTATTATTGTATTTTTTTTTAGTTATAATACTTTAAAACGCGCATTATACTTTAAAACTTCCTATCTACAGAATATGTATATTCCGATTAAAGGGAAGCTTTAGTATATAGGGTGTTATTATACTTCTGCTAGCCGACAATTGTCGATTTTTACAGCCTTAGCGATATATTATTAAATGTACTAAGCCGTTCGATTTTGATAATTTCGTTTTTAACGTTATCGTTTAACCTTTTATAAAAGATATCAATTAAGCTATCGTTTTCGTTATCTAATTATCTTATTATAACTATAAAGTTTTTAAACTCGATTACGTATTTAAAAGCTGGTCTTTTTTATTTAAGCTATAAAAAGTTTTACGCAGCTTTTCGTTTTGCGTTCATGTTGTCGAAATTGTTCTTAAACTTTTATTCGATATTAACATAACTTTTAAAATCTTTTTAGTAATCGTTTCCTGGTTGTTTTCCGCATTTTTCAAATAATTACGTAATATAAGCTTAAACCAATCTAAAGCATTCCTTTTAAAAGATTTTGCTATAATAAAAATTCTATCGACGTCGTCTTCGACCTTGTCTAATCGTAAATATACTTTAACCTAGGTTAAAAGGCCTTAAACGCTTCCTATATTATTATAAGGTTCGGGTTTTTTAACCTTAAGTTTTAAAATAATAACTGCTAATACGGAGTCAGCTAGAACGTGGGCCTAAATAATAATCTACTAAATACGGGCCTTAAAATTCTGGACGCGTTTTTGCAGCTGCTAGGCTAAGGTAAGGATAGCGGCTTCGATGCTAGTTAATATTTTGACAGTATTAAATATTACTTAAAGTTTAACGGTATTACTAAACAAAAAATACAACGGATAACGGCTATAGGCTTAACTAACTATTAAATCTAAATCGTACGATTTATGTTAGTAATAATATCGTAGGAATTTAAATAATAAACGATACTTACCTTTTAGTAATAACAGATGGAAATTTAGGTAACTAATTATTATTATAAGTTAAAGCTATCTAAATTATGAGAATAAGAGTAACGTCCCACACAAGCGAGCGAGCCCTTTTTTGGCATTCCGCAATAACAAATCCAAATAACTTAACCATAACAACTTTAATTGATTTAAATCGAGGGTATTCTTTTTCGCTGACTATATCTACAGCTTTTAGATAAGTGCACGCATTATATCAAGCCTTGTTGCGGACGTTATATTGCTATTCCTTCCTATTAACCTGTATGCAACCGACTAACCACTAACGCGTTTAAGCCAATATTACCCCCATTTCGTACGACCCAAAGCCGACCGACAGAAATATGATTACCGACCGAATTCCCAACCCGTATATGCAAGCGCTTTTTGTGCGGCTTTAATACGTGGAAAATATTCGCAAAATGGAAGGTTATAGGGCTTGTTGGAAGACGCGTTGCAAGGCTGCGGGGCAAGGCTGTAAGGCTTGTTAGGGTGCGTTAGGGGGCCCGTCGGGGGGCCCGTCGCGGTATTGTAGGACTTATCGGAGCGACAATTCGATCCTACGTATATATAATTGTTAAAACAAAGAATTCCAATAAAGAAGAATACCTACTATATAAGATGGATAAGTTTTTTTAGCCAGTAGAAAGGTTATGGTAAAGAATTACTGCTAATAGCTGTTGAAGGTAGTCGGTCGCATATAGGTTAGGAGGAAGGAATGGTAATATGGCGTCCGCAATAAACCTTGATATAATACGTACACTTATCCAACAACTATAAAGATAGTTAGCAAAGAAGTATTCGATTAATTTAAATTAATTCGATATATTATGGTTAAGTTATTTGGATTTGTTGTTGCAGAGTGGCAAAAAACGGCTCGCTCGCTTGTATAGGACGTTATATATTTTCAACTATTTTGAATAGATTAAAATAGGTTAAGATATTAATTTAAATCTATATTACGTGATCTCTTATCGCAGGTAGGGCGACCGTTCCTAGAGGCCAAGGCCTGGTTAGGTGGTAGTGAATATAATAATCCAAATTATTAAAATTACTGCTCATTGAAATTTGTGCACACCCCACTTCGCGCGACGCCAACGCGGTTTTAAGCTACGCGCTTTCCAAATACCCTTATTTTTCAACCTTTAATAACTTAACAATATAACGTCTTTTAGAAAAATATTAAGTAAGGTTTTAATCGGCAGAAGGAAAGGTAAAGGCTACTTTATTCCGGAAGTTTGTACGGCAATTATGGCTGCTTATTTAGAAGGTACAGTTATAAAAAACCTCGCGGAGCGATTTAAGTGTTATTATAATACCGTTATTAACACGATTAAAAAGTATTACGAAACCGGAAAATTTAATAACCGCGTTTATCGTGGGGCCAAGCCGAAAATTAATATATTAAAAGGTTAATTAATCGTTAAAATCGTCTAAAAGTTTTTTTAAAATATCCGTTAAAGCTTTTTTAAACGAAAATAAAAATAGAATTAACGTTTTGATATATCGTAAGATATTAATCCGTTTTTTTAAGAAGTAGAATTTGTATTATTAAAAGTTCGCCGGATTTTTTATTAACAAAGTTAGTAATAGAAAAAAATCGTTTTTATCATTATTAGAGATGAAAAAAAGCAAGAATTAACAAAGATACGTACGAGTAAAATATGGGTATTAATCGAGCGTTAATATTTAATATATAGGGCTACTATTCCGATAAATATAACGTTGTTTTTAATATTTTAAATTCGTTTAAATGGGTATAGCGTTACCGAAGAAAGATACGACCGCCGAATAGTTAATATAACCCATTATAAACGTCCGAACGTTACGTTAATAATGTATAGCTTTATTTATAAGAGTAGGGAATCCGAATTAGTTATTATAAAACGAGATACCGATTTCGTACATAAAAGATATACCTCCAAAAGTTATATTTAAGCTTTCGAAAAAGCTATTTTTTTATTTATATTAACTTAGGAAGTTTTATTAATAGGATAACGCGAAAAATATATAAATCTAAAAGGATAATAACGTAATTAGAAGCTTATAGGATACGGTTAATTAAATAATTTATTTATAGCCCGAATATAAACCTTATCAAGTACGTATGGAAACATATAAAAGCGATTTCCCATAGATAATATCTTAATATTTACGAGCTTAAAAATAACGCAAAAGATCGAGTTATATTAGCGAAATAAATTAAGGAAGCGTAATAGGTCATTTTTTAGTTTCTGATAAATTACCTTATCGATGGGATGCCGAAAAAGACTAAAGCGTTAGGTAAGGCGAAGGGGTATATTAAGTATTAGACGCTACATTTAGAGCTTTTTAAATTACTTCGCTAATTGTAAATAGTTTCAATATTCGAATTGTTACGAATTATTAAACATGGTAATCTATATAGGTGGATGGGGGCGTTGTAGGGCGTGTACAAATTTCAATGCGCAGTAATGTTATTATGATTATTTTTAAATGTAATAATCTAAGTAATTGTTAAGAATACGTTCAATATATAAATATGCTTATTACCTTTCTTATAATTCAGATAGTACCAGTTTATAATAACATTTAATTATTTAAATCACCCTTAGTTATCTGCTATTACCAGACGTAACTAGTTTATCTTCTATTGCTGAAATTCCCGCAGCACTCCTGCTAACATAAACCGTACGAATAGGTTTAATAGTTAGTTAATGAGGCCAGCCGTTACAAAATAACGCTTTAAATATAAAACCCGAAGCAGTTACGTCCGTTTGGTTAAGTTAATGTTAAGATAGGGAAATAAAGTTATATGGTAAGTAACGGTATCGAATGCAGCACTTTTTCAAATTTTCGGGTTTACAAACTGCAGATCAAAACATTAACGTTAGAAACTCCTGCCGGGTCCCAAAACAAGGGTTGTTGTCCCAGATTAGGAACCCCTGTAGGGGTTTGCGATCCTAAAAGTGGGCCTGTTCAGGCACCTTAGCCCAGGCTTAGCCCACCTTAGCCTGAACTCCGGGCTCCTTAGCCATGGCTTAGCACCAGCTCAGCTCTTATAACGGAAATGGATTTTGGTGAACTTGAGTTTTGTGTCCGAGTATATTGGCATAAATAGAGCGTCTGAAACTCTCGTCAGTTCGAGAAGCAGTATACCAGAGAGCCCCAAAGACACCAAAGCGACAACCGGTTCTTGCCGTCATGACGTTATTTGCCTTTGTTGCAACTGTGGTTGCGTAGTCTTCCCAACAGGCCCAGCCGCCCCGTCCCTTCATACCAAGCGCGCCACCATCGCAGCCCAAGTCGACAGGACCACCTCCGCCACCGACATGACGGTTATGGATAAGGAGACGACCCAGATCTTAGCCAGATCATGCTCAAGCACGCTCAACTCCGGCGCCTTCGCCGGGCTTCCCATACGGTCGAACTTGACGATACCGGCGCCGGTAGGCTTAGTATTGGGTCTGCTTAGTACAAAGGTCCATGAAGACGCGGACATCTCTGGGGGCATCACCTGCGGTCGAATGTACAACGATGCTGGAGCTTTTGTTTCCTGCAATGCTACTTTGCCAGCCTCCTTTGAACGAGTCCGCTTGACGAGGTGGACGAACACGGCTGTGTCACCGATAATGCCCCAGCGTTCCAAAGTTTCACGACTGCAGTGATGGAGGGCGAAACGCCCCCTTGGCTCTGAGTGGGTTCAATCTGACTAGTGCGGAGGAACTGGCAGCTTTGGAGAAACGACAGGGCGCGTGCGGTGCCTGGACTCCCACTACCATCCGAGAAGGGGACGGAAACTGTCACCAAAATTACTGGCATCAGCAGCTGAGTGTGAGTACCCCAGAGACACCCGTCTGGACTATGTAATGGGAAGCTGACTCGTGAAATCTAGGAAAATATGAACTGCGGGGCTGCTCTGGGCTGCAGCGTCGGACGACAGGACAGCAAGTCCTTTGCCGTCGGATGGACAGCTTCTGCTACCGCCTTGCAATGGATTAGTGGTGGTTTCTCCGTTACCATGAGCTAGAATACCGAATATTCGTATACTTGTCAAGGTAACCGCGGCGACACAGTCTGTGTCTGGTATAACACGGCCCACATGGCTTATACGGTTCGAAACGCGATTCAAAACACGATACGCGGTGGTGTGCGGTCCGTCGGAGACCCCTACGTTATGTTCTCGCCTAACGACACAAAGTTGATGGAGGCTATTACTGCATTATTGGAGCCCAG
Organism: Monosporascus sp. GIB2; assembly: GCA_004155935.1. Lineage (NCBI taxonomy): Eukaryota > Fungi > Ascomycota > Sordariomycetes > Xylariales > Monosporascus > Monosporascus sp. GIB2. The sequence continues at coordinate 65,829 of QJNV01000288.1, read as the reverse complement.
TACTGCCGCAGTGAAGGGCAGGCTTATTGGAACAAGAAAGGCCGCGCTGGCGGACCTTGAGTGTTTAGTTCGAGTCGGGCCTGCCCGCTACACACTTTTGTAGCGTTCACATGAGCCGTGTCGCCGGAATAGGGGCTTTCTTAGTCGTCATAGTGAAGTTCTATGGATAGAGATCATTTTTTACGTGATTTCTGGGCTCCTTGACTATGTATAGAGCTTCCTAGTTACTACTCCTCAAAGCCCCAACCTAATTAATTAGACCATTCTCACTTCTCAAACTTTATCCGCTCAGATAACCGATCAGCCTCACTGTGACAGCCAGACCGGGATTAGACTGCGGTTAAGGATACGAAACGGAAAGAAAAAGAGGTGGCGCCTTAGGAGGCCAGCTGCAGGTGGCTTAGTACGCCCCTTCTATCAACCCAGGCACTGGTCATAATACCTGGGGCCACCTTTAACAAATCGATGTATTATATGTTATTTCTTTATAAATACCTAAGTACACTATCAAATTCTTGTCTTCAAGAAACCTAATTATTATGGGCTTCGATTTCTATCTAATTCTTATTTCGGTCGTTCCATTTATAAAGCTGGGACTCGGCTTTTTCTTCAGCTCTTGGGTCTATGGGGGCCCACCTACTTCGTCCTGAGCCTCTATGTACGTAGATCTGGAGTCCGGTGCACCGGAACTTCCTTTTCCTTGCTTTTGGTTCCGACCTTAATATAGTAATCTTTGTGTGGTGGATTGTCGCTGCCTCCGTTCAACATGACAACCTAGAAGGCGAGAGGAAGTTTGCATTGGCCCTTTAAGCAACAGAAACTCCTGTTATACGGGCACGCTTGACATCGAAGCGGACCTCAGGAGTTATGATGCTGGGAAATCTATCTTGACGGCCGAGGTCCGAGAACACCACCATTATTAGTTACCACTACAGTTGTAATAATAATATAGCGGGAGCAGGTGGGAACACTCCATGAGCTGAATAGTATCACCTACTTTTGCCATGTGAGACAATACCATCTGGAGGACCACCCACTACTTTTAAAACAAAAATATTTCGAAATGTTTAAAGTCTTAATACTTAATAAAAATATATTTATTTTCCGATATTATATAGTGAAATTTAAAGGGTAAAATTTACTACTTACATAAGCTATCAAAATTAGGCCACTGTCGCCAAGATGATAATAATTAAGCTCCGGGCTGCGGCTGGTAACTAGTAAAGACAATACGCATTCGTCTAATAACTGGATACGATAGTGCTCGAAGAGTTGGCACAACCTATTGGATTGTCGTAAAGACTGCAGATCCGTTCGATTCGCCTGGGTTCAGGGATGAAGGAAGTTACAGAATTGTAAAGATGACTGGACTTCTCGCACATTAATTCAACCATGTTTACCTGCCTTCTTAGATTGCAATCTAGAGATTGAGGCTTCTACTTTAACCACACTTCATCAGGTTCTCGCGATTCGATATCGAAAGGCAGTACTACGTCCATTAAAGTGACAGGACCCTGCACACTGAACATATACACCCCTATACGCTTCCAGCTGCCATCATGGCCGGCAGAGCGTTCCTCAGGCACTATTACTAGGCCGGAAAATTGGAACTCTGTCCAACAATCTGATGCTTCGTCCTTAGGAACCTGGTCTGTAAATTTTAGCGTGTACGATTTCGACCCTTTTCTAATCTCGTGGTACGCTTTGAATACGAGGAGGATCATAGCTGCGTTTTTTGGCAGCTCCTCGGTAACGCTCAGAGACAGGTCATCGAGGCTGCACTTCATTGCCGTTCTCGGATCGTAGTCTGGAAATATATCCAACTTTTTGGGTAGCATTGGTTGCCCATGTGGCATCAACTGGACGACGTCGTTCTCCCATCTTAGCCCAGCTGGGATTTTATACGTGCGAAGCCTAATCTCCAGGCCATCGAAATCGGCGAAGAGCGCCTCGGGCTCAGCAGGTAATTTCGGGTGTTCAAAGGAGAGTACTGTCGCGTGGTACACTGTCTCTTCGGAGCGAGCGGCTGCTATCGTAGACAGGCTGTAGTCCACAATGTCATAGTCAGAACTGAGCTGACAGGGCACAGAGAACCACGACCAGGATGGAGCCTTGGGAGGTTCTTGCGTTCCTGAGCCTGGCAACCTTAGGCTACTCTTTCGTCCCTTCGGCATAACACACCAGAGCAGATCCAAATGAGCAGCCTCCTTCCAGATCCCAGCTAGATATGTCATACCTGTCTGCGACTGGACCGCACGTGCGATGCCTGCAAATGCAATGGTTCTGTCCTTCCCGAAAGTAAGCTTGCAGCTGCGGTAGTCATTGACCATTGACTTCCACTGGCCGTCGAAGTGTCCCAGCGAACTGGCGCGGGTCTGATTCTGCGTCAATCCAGAAAACGCCGAGTAAATCTGTGCCTTTGAGCGAGGCACGTACGGCATAGGCCCGCTGAACTCGTCGTTGAATGTCTCGCAGCAATCCCAGAGGAGCCGATCGTGACCGTAGTAGATGGTGCGAGAACACAGCAACCGCTCCTGAAAGACCCAAGCCCGAGACAGCAGAGAGCACACTCTTCTGTATCCCTCTGTCGACCAGCTGCCATGCATTGCGCCGGCGAAGGGCTGCACCACAACAGCAGCTGGAGGCAAGGGTTTGCTCCATAGGTAATCGACCCCGAAGGCAGAGAGCCGGCTCGGGCGAGCACTTGCAGCAGTCAACTTGCATGGGATATGGACCCTAGGGTCTCGCAGGTATCTCTTCGCTGGCTCCTCTGATGGCGCGTGCGTGTACGAGATATTGCACGCTGAGCAGCCGTATACAGCTGCCATTTTGAGCGCCTCGGTCTTCCAGTCATGCGCAGAGTCTTGGATGATGCACAACGAGTCAATCCAAAGGTACCTGATCCGCAGAGCCCTTGTGATTCGAATGGCATCTTTATACTTGATGGGTAAAGCATCCCACGGTACCTCGGTCTTGAAAGCTTCTAAGGTCGCTTCCTTCAGCTGTAGATATGATTCCGGATCATTTCCCCATACATGGCTGAGAGTCGCATAACGAAGATTGGGAATACTCTGGACGTCGCACTCGAGTCGAAGCTTGTTGTCTCCAAGGTCGAGCAGTCTCGAAGGCAGCTGCTGAGATGGCGCCACCATGCTCGAGAAGCCTGCACATTTTGTGTGCCTTTCTGTACATTGATGGTACCAGTCCTGTATCTGACAGAGGTTAACGTCGGATTTCGAGGAGATCGGTTCCTTCAGCCTGCCCAGGACATTCTGGTTGAGAGATGGGTCTGAAGAGTCAGTCAGAGCGATGAATTCCTTGGACTTCACAGAGAGCAGAATGTACTTGTCTCAAGGTAAGCTTCAAGCGACCGTGGATCTGATCGAGGTCTCATTCTGTCTGGGTTGATGAACTTGATTTTGAGACTCCCTGTGGCAGCACTTGAACATAGCTTAGTGATCAACCGAGATCGTAAAGAAAGAGGATACTCTACATGAACGGCAGTCGATTCATGGGATCGCCCTCTCCACTAGCATCCCTGGCTGTTGCCGTCAATGATACCTCGAGTGGACGGCTGTCTGCTTTTGGGTCGTTGCTGAGGAGGTGTTGGCCGTCAGCCCTCTGCCAGAACAGAGCGCACAGGTGGCAACCATCCAGGTACCCAGCCTTAAGTTGTTCAGCCGAGCAAAGCTCCAGGACTTCCTCCTCAAGATGTTTGATTTTCTCCTGGCGAGAAAATTTCTGGAGGAGCTTGCTGGTTTCCGTGAAGCGCACGCATGTTGCGCAAAGTCGGTTTAGCGATACAACAGTGTCTTCTGCCTGTAGGCGCTCGAACTTGTCGTCTGTGCCGCCCGCTTGAGGTCCCGCACCAGCCATCGCTAACAGCACTGTACTTGCTTTGGATATGCAGGTTTCGTGGGAGGAGGTCTGAGAATTTCCAAGATGTAAAAGGTAGAGGTGAGATTGAGTTTTTGTAAATGTCAGCATCGCCAAGCCCAGCTAGGCACCGACCCCTCCCGGCTACCTAAGTGTTATTCCCAAATGAACCCTTCTAGAGCTCCTCTAGGTCTGTATAAGAGGCGCTCGGGCCAAAGAGCTGGACAGGGGTTGGGTTCCTTTAAGGGATAGAGGTTAAGTTAACTAAAAGAAGAAGCTGCAAGGGAAAATGTTGTGATCTTAAAGGCCATTATCTCATGACAACTGGTTTGCCGACCCGGATAATAGGTACCAGTTATTAGGGATAGAATAAGATATAAAGATGAAAATAAGAAATTAAGATGGAGAAGTGGCCGAGTTGGCTAGTTGCATATAAACCTGCTAAGGCAACAGCGTTTGATAGCGTCTACCGGACCTTATAATCCCTAACACTAATATAAAGGTTATAAAATAAGTTGACAACTGTGATACTATAAAATTCAATGTTAACCGTTAAAACGATTAAATCCCCATGTTCGAAAATACTGGGTATAGTATGTATCGTGAAAGTTATATCGTATAATAATTTTCTACAGGTCATCCAGCTTGCTGATCTCGCCTGTCAGCCAACCGCGGCTGATGGGACTGTAGGCAATGATAGGGATGCCAACTGCGTATGAGGTTAGCAGCTGTTTTTGCACATTCTACATATTTTTGTGGGTTACATACGCTCGCGGCATGTGTCTGCAACGCCATTGCGAAGAGGATCAGGAGTAAATAAGCTCATCTCGACTTCGACGCCAGCAATGGGATGCATGGCAGCAGCCTTGCGAACTGTGTTCGCACCAACCTCGCTCAGACCGATGCCACCGATCTTGCCCCCCTTAACCAGTTCGGCCAGCGTCCCAATAGAGGTCTCGATAGGGACCTTGGGGTCGACCCGCGCACATTCAAAGATATCGATGGTCTTGGTGCCACCCAACACTCTGAGGGCCTCCTCGACAGAGGCGCGGATACCCTTTGGGCTACCGTCAGGTCCGGTTCTGGGACCAAAGGCACCCTTGATGCTAAGGACAACCTTGGTAGCGTCTTCGGGATACTGCTCGAAATAGTACTTAAGCAGATGCAGCGAGTTTGCCTCTCGGGTGTGCCGCAGTGCATGCCCTGCATGCGGGTTAGTATGGAGGCGCAGTTGCTTACGCATACGCCGCACTTACGCCGTACCAGAGATCAGCTCCCTGCTCTAGTGCGTCTTGATGACCTTGGCCGCAATAGGATACTTGACAGGGGCCCACGGCTTCGTCAAACCTAGAGAACATAGCGTTAACTCGGTATTCTCGTGCTCAGACCGCCGCCTGTCTCGGCCCCTGGGCCCTACATAGCTGATTACTTACCTAGCATGCCGAATCCAACAGGACCAACGGCCTTGCCAGCGACAGTGGTGATGGCTGCTCTAGGTGGGTTTATGATGACATGTTATGCTGATGATAAATATTAAGGCAGATAATGAGATATGAATTTTGCTGCGGTTTTCAGTTCGCTAGGAGGAGGGGATGGTATGACGGTGTGATATGCAATAGTCAACAGTTAGATGTCGACCTAGACGCCTCTTTTAACCTCCACGGAGGTCTATTCGGCGACCGACCCCCTATAATTATCCCACCAACAAACAATGAAGTCCAGCTTATTGTCCTAAATCCGCTGAAGTCCGGTCTATCAGGATAAGAATTCGATGCACCATGAGCGTGCTGGTCAGACACAGTATGAAGCGGTAACGAGTAATGTCCGCTACTTCAATGTAGTATAGCCAAGCTTGTGCAGGACGGGACGATTACCTGGTAACATTTGATACGGTTTGCGACTTGTTCACATAGTGTATCTGCCCGTTTTGGCTATACTATACAATAACGAGTCTAAGGAAAAGAACTGGTACAGAAAAATAGCGGAAGGAGATTCAACTCTAGGGAATTAGTTCGTTGTAATTAGGGATTCGCTACGGTAAGGTAAGGACAACTTCAGAATGCCCGATTAATGCCTCGCCACGCGTCCCTTTCGAGAGGCGGGAAACAATTGAGCTTGTGTTGGATTCGGCTCAATAATAGTAAATTGCGGGACCCCCTACGAGCATAAATGCAACTATACAGTCTCAGTAGTATCCTCGCCTGCCGCAATTGCAGCCTCGTACTCTCGATGAGATTTAAATCGCCCTGGCCTTCCCGTCGCGTTCTCCAACCCCTGCTCCTGCATAAGACCAGCTCGGATATCCATGGACCTCTTCCAGGAGGGGCGCGCGGCCATACGCTCATGCCAGGCTTGCACGTTCGGAAAACCGGCAAACTTCTCCTCTGGAGCACAAAGGATGATGGCATCTATACGGTCGTTCCAAGGTAAGAAAGCCAAGTCCGCATACGTCATCTTGTCACCGACCAGCCACTGTTTGCCCTCGAGCCAGCCGTCCAGAACACCGAGGACTCGCTTCAACTGGTTATTGTACCGCTCGATGGCGGACGGGAGCTTCTCGTGGTGCAGGACATTGAACCTAAAACTGTTGGTCAGCATCAGCTTCATGTGCGCTACTCGTGAAAAACGAGCGAGCACTCACCATGCTGCCACACCGTAATAGGGTCCTTGGCCGCTCATTTGGAACTGGAGCCACTGGTTAAGATGATGCTTCTCTTTTAGACCATCATACGTCAGAGTCTTGTTGACGTCGTACTGTTCGATGAGATATTGGATTATGGCGCCGGACTCCCAAAGTACAAGGCCCGTGTTCGGATCCTCGATAGCTGCAACTGTTAGCATGTCCACCGCGAATAGGCAAGATGTACGTGCCAGGGACTCGGCCATTTGGGTTGATATCGATGAAAGGCTTCTTCTTGACATCGTCAAATTTGAAAGCCTTTATCTCGTAGGGTACGCCTAGCTCCTCAAGGATTACAACAACCTATAATACACGGCGTCAAGTTGTGGTTAACATCATGGGGACTCACGGCTTACTCGCCTTCCAGGGATTAGGACCCGGTGCTAGCATGGTTAGCAATTGAATGGGAAGCTCCTTTCGAATCTTACTTGCCAAACTTACGGGTGAGCCACACACGAATAGGCTTTAGGCCGATAATGGCAGGTGAGGACATAGTGTGATTGCAAATTCGTGTCTCTGATATGTACAAGCACCTGATCTACAGCGGTGACAGGATTTTCTCGAAGCGAACTGTTATGTGATGAGGCCTTTGAGGTTTGTTGATAAATAAGGAAGAGGGGCCCGATGGTGAGACTGGCTAGGCACGGTCGCGGGCAACTTTATGATCAGCCTCGGTAGGGTATACCGCCTACTCTCTCATCCTTTAGTATCGCAGAGTTGCAAGTCCCCGCCTGTCTGTGCCGCTTTACCTTTTATGCAGTTGGTTGGTCCCCCTGCTGACATGTTGGAGTCTAACACCAGTGCTTACGACCTGCTGGGGCTCTGGCAGCAAATCACAATGCCTGGATAGGCAGGGGGTAGCCAACAAACAGCGTTATTCACTCTAGATAGCGCGAATCAAGATGCAAGGGGGCTTTATACCCTTACGGGGCGTCTTTAGAGTCGTTACGAGTAGGCAATAGACTTGATCTCTTAAAAGATGCTTTGAGATCAAGAGACAAAAATCTGCTTGAGTGGTGTTCCTGGCAATATAACATAATCTACCTACAGGCCTCCGCATAGTTTACTGATGTTTATAGGAGTCCTACAACCCTACTCGGAGTGCGGTTCGCCTGGATGGTCTTGGCTTCAATCCGACGCTTAAAGCAAACAAGTCTTGCGATTACATTTCTCCCAAATTGCCTTTCCATACTAGAGTTAGGTTTCTACATACGGAAGACAAATAGATATCTCTCGATTCCGGTTAATTAGACGTCAAATTAGCGAAGATCAAGTCAATCCGTTGGTGTCCTTCCGCCGAGTAGTTCGCGACGTATCTGTCACCCCATGGTTGCATCCAGGTATCTAAATGATCGCAGAAAATGCCGTTAGCAAGGAGAGCCGCGCCTCCTTGTAAACTGGGAGGAGGGCAACACGCAGGAATACTCTCAACAACTCACCGTATGTAGTAGCCGGTTTAGTCTCGCAGAGCCATACAAGCGTGTCGTTGAGCCCATCCCTCAGGCCGTCCTTGGGAAACCGGTCAACCACAGCCGCATATTCCGCCTCCGTGACGCTGAACCCCGGACCGCTAAAATCCAGCGCGATGCCCTTGCTGACCACCTGCACCGCGGGCTCCTTGTAGTACGCGATGCTGCGCTCGGTGTGCAGCGCGATGGAGTCCCAGACCAGCTGCATCCTCCCGTCGTCCTGCCAGCGCCGCCCCTCTTCGTGCGCCTCCAGGAAGGCCCGCGCCGCGAAGGCGCCGTCGACCTCGAAGCGCCTGTCTCCGCTGATAAAGGGCGAGTTCGGTCGGCGGTCCAACCCGACGTCGTGCAGCAGCACGGCGACGGCATGCGTTTCCGGGTCGACGGTGGACGCCAGGGTCTCGTTGTGCTGGGTGATGAGCGTGCCGAAAAGCATCGAGCGCATGACGTGCTTGTATAACACGTCGGTGCTGTGCTGTCGGGCGAATAGTTCCGCATCCCGCACCAGCGGTGTGTCAACGACTCTGACGCCCGCTATCTCTCGCACCGGAAGACTGTCAAGCAAGGCTGAGGAGGAGGGCGGAGTTGCAGCTGCCTGGGCCTTTGAGAACATAAGGCCCGATACGATGAATCGACGTATGTGGGATCGAGTAGGAGTCAACATTTTTGCGCTTTATCTCACGGTAGTGGTGGAATAGTAGCGGGCGCGCGGCCAATCTTCAAGTTACGTTCCCCCTCTTATAGTAAATTTGGAAAGCAGCGGCGGTAAGAGCAAAATTGAGCAAGATGTAAGCAATCCCGGGGTTCTGACGTGTAATTTCCCATCCAAGTAACTATCCAACTTACGGTAAAAGAACTGATTGGAGGATTGAATGCCAGATTGCGGCCGATCTGCCGACTCCGGAGACGAGGATTATTAATTCGTTCGGACGAAAAGGGGTAATGGTTAGGAGAGAAACTCGCGCACATACACCGATAGTCGCACCTATAGTCGCACAATGCGGGAACATGGGCCAACTTCAACATGTTGATATCAACTCATCTGTTGAAGTCTATAGCCCCATGATGCCTCATCTCATACAGCCACCACGGAGGCAGCAACGGTGAAATTCTAGAGCTGTGCAACCACACAAGACCTTTGCTGACAATGTCTTCTTAATACGCGTATCACTGGGGAAGTCCTTGGCGCTAGGACTATATTCCACTTCGTCTAATCGCCTTGAACTTCTCTCTGGATTCACTGAAATGCCGACAATACAAAGCTCAGTCAGATGCGACCCGCAATACTCCTTTTTAGTCCGCCATGCACGCTCATTGGGTATCTTACCATGCTCACCTAGTTCCATACACACCGCTAATAGTAAAGGAATAATAGAGATATGTGCTACGCCCCAGAACATCACGTCGTCAGAGCTAACGCTACCAGTTTCTCCATCTGGGCTAGCCACTTGCGGGCGAATTCTTCCTCTGAAAACCTCCGCGCCGAGGTTCGAGCCCTCTGTCGGACGGCCAGCGGATCGGGTAATGAAAGGGCTTTCTCAAAACCCTCGGCAAATTCCGATGCTGTCGTGGCGTGGAAACCTAGAGTTCTGATCAGTCCGACATTCATTTAGGATTCTACGGGTTGGGTCAGTGTTTACCTGTTGGTTCTCCATCGACATCAGTCACGATGTCCAATTTCGGCCCGCCGCTGTTATGGACAACAGGGATAAGCCCCGCAGCCATGTATTCCACGACCCCGATGCCGAAGTGTTCGTTCCACATGCCGTTCACACCGACATACGCCTTTCGGAGCCACTCGAGGACCTCGGACCAGGGGGCATCGAGCTGGAAAATGACGCGGTCCTTGATGTGCAACTCATTGACTAAAAGACGCAGCTGGTATACGCGCCGCGAGTCGTGGTCGTCCCGGACACTACCGAGGAGGACTAGCGTGGCACCCTCGGCAGCGGGAGTGCCGGACTTCGCAAACTTGGCAAACGCCTGGAGGATCAACTGGTGATTCTTCTCGGGGCGGAACTGTGCGATGTACACGAGGAACTTATTGCGCTTCTGCTCGCTGGCCTCTGATACATCGACTGCCTTCTCAATCGAGCTGACAGCGCATGGAGGATATACGACGGCGATTGAATGCTCACCGCGTCTCTTCTGCCGGCGGGGGCCCCAGAGGGACTTGATGTGGGCTTGCGTCCAGCTCGAGTTTGTCATGACCACATCGGCAGAAGCACCCATCCACGAGTAGATAGCAGCGAACGCCCTCCAGTAGTGCCTCTTGAGAAACCCCTTGAGACCCACACCCTTCCCGGCATTGACGCCCTGGTTCCCGACGGGTTTCGTTGGGTCTAGCGAGTCCAACATATCGGTGGAGATGGTCGGGTAGTGTACGTAGGCGCCGGTGGGCATTTCCGGGAAGAGGACCTTGCTTAGGCCGAGAGTAAAGGCGTATCCCATTGTATCGACAAACACATCGGGAACGAGCAAGGAGAACGCTTCCCATCCCACGACAAGAGACCCCAGCGACTGCCCCAACAACGTGACGTGGGGCCATGTAGACGGCAGAACCCAATGCCGAGTGGAGAGGTAGAGGAAATGGATCGTGGGGGGGTGGATGTTGATGCTGAAAGAGTTCTGCCAACCAAGTCATTAGCCTATCGATGTAACTTCTAGATGAGGGTTCGGAGCTCCGGCTAACCCGAACGCGATCGAGCATCTTCTCCTTGGAGACATTGTGATCGCCCGTATACACGACGATCTTGGCCTTGGGCCATCTTCTCTGAGTAGCCCGTATGGCCGCCCATAAAACTCTCTCGCCGCCTCCTCCTGCATTACAGAAGGGGTGGAAGAACCCGATGATGCCATCCCAGTCGCTGTCGCTGGCATCGGGTTCTCCGGCGGCAGCCTTGCCCGACTGAGAATCCCTTTCCGAGGTTGCGGTGAGCTGGTTGATCATGACCCGGCGCCCCTCTGTCTTCTTACGCAGATAGAAGCTGGCGACGAGTCCAACGGTCCTGGAGAAGATGCGCACACAGAGAGGCAGCGCATGATTCCACAATACCAAGGCAGCGAACGGCGTGCATGCCACTGCGAGAGCGGTGAAGAGCAGAGTTCTGGCCTCCATGATGAGGCCGGAGATTGGGAAGGGTCGGAGACAAGCTCACACAAGCACAAACAGTGAGCGATAGGTATATCGGGGAAAAGAATGACAAGACGAAGGTAGTTGTACCAGAATGAAGACTGAAGGAATGCCTAAACTAGTGCTGTTGCTACTTCACATGTAGGATACAGTGTCCAGTTCCGGCCGGAATGAATGCGATAGCGAACAAGATGAGATGGAAGGAAGTCAGGTTTGCCGGTACCGGGCAAAGTTAGCTGAACCCATTGAAGAGTTCCTGGTGTAAGCGGCCACCGTGATCAAAAGTTGATCAGGTGAAGGTGTAGGTATTTGTGATGGTTATGTGACCAAAGTTATTGGATTGAGATGTGGCTGACACTCTGGAGCTTGGCGGGCAGGGTGCCGATCCAGGGTATCAGAGCGCCAGGGTTGTGGATACAGGGTGTTTGTTTAACGCAGACTGCAGAATGGCTGCAGCCCCACCAAGTGGTGGAAGCTGTGCTACTCTGGTAAGAAACCACTTTTAGGTAAGTGCCAGGAGCGGGTTAACAAGAAGTATCTCGCTATCCCCATTTCTTATCGCGGATGTCTCTTGGTGAAGAGTCCCTTATCACCCCACTGCCGCTCTCTCTGTAAGGGACGATGAGCATTGGCAGATGAATGTGTAGGTGGTTGTTATGTCGATATTAAGGTCTTCTCTTTATCTCTTATATACTTCGCATATTCCCTTTTATATGCCATCGAGAATGCTTCCTTTTCTTCTTCTTATACTGTGCTGAATCATTGAAGCACAGAGCTGATTATTATTCACTGACAAGTTTGAGCTGTTGAATCAGTGCACAGACCATTACCGAGGCACCGCCCTTCCACGATGTTTCTCAACTGATTATCAACTGCTTTTTTGAGACGATCAGTTGCTCAGACGTCAGGCTCATATGACCGCCCTAGTCCAAAACTGAGCGAGACTCATTCTCAGGATGGCCCATGATGAGTTCCATTTCCCTTTTTTCAATGAGGGCGATTAGGCCAAGAATTGGGACCCGGCCTCGAATGCTGGGTTTCTCATCTCCCCTCCATGGACATGGGCACCAGCCAAAAAGATGCTTCCACGTCGGCCCGGCCATCGGCGCCGCCATCCAGGGTTCGCAAGACCTGATCCTTTCCTTTCACAACATAACGCACCTGCCGTGGTACCTCACCATTCCGCTGGTCGCGCTGGGTGTCAACCTGCTCTTCCGCCTGCCCTTCAACGTCTACACGCACAGGATCCAGCAGCGGCGCGCGGAGCTCGCCCCCATCCTGCAGGCCTGGACCAAGCGAATCGGGGACGATGTGCACCGCGAGCGCGTGCCGCCATCGAGGCGCAGCGCCGACGCCAAGGCGCGCTTCGACAAGGTCACCAAGCGCATCTGGAGGAAATTCGGCGTGCAAGAATGGAAACTGTACGGCAACCTGCTGGGTCTGCCGTTTTGGCTCGTCGGCATTGACGCTATCAGGCGGCTGTGCGGCGGCCCGAGGGGCCTCCTGGGACGGTGGGTCTTCGGGCCCGGTGAGGCCGAGGCGGCGACGATGGCGACTGCGGCAACTGAAGCCGCAAAGGGAGGCGCCGCCGTCGATGCTGCTATCCCGTCCTCGGGGACGTCTAGTGTTCCCGCGGGTTCCGTACCGGCCGCCGACCTGTCATCTTCTGCTGATGGTGTAGCAGAGGCGATCTCGCGCGTCGCAGCAGAGCCCTCGCTGACGACGGGCGGCTGCCTCTGGTTCCCTGACCTGACGGTCGCAGACCCGTGGCACATCCTGCCGCTGGCCCTATCCGGTATCCTGGTCCTGAACCTGTGGCCGCGATCCGCCGCGGGAAGACGGTTGCTCCTCAACATGGGCACCGACACCTCCGCCTCCGACGGTAACAACCTCGCGCGCGGCGCCCGGTTTCGCGCGGGTCTGCAGCGCGGTCTGATGCTGGTTTCGTTGATGATGGGCCCACTCACCATGGATCTCCCCGCCGCTCTGCACCTGTACTGGATCTCGTCGTCGGCGGTGAGCTGGGCCACCGGAAACGTGTTGAGACGGTTGTACCCGGTTGGTGGGTTTGCCGTGGAGCCGTGTAAGGGTATCGAGTTGCCTGTTATAAGAGGGAAGAGGGATGAAGCGGCTGAGGTTACTAAAGTCACGAAAGGGATGCCGCCAAAAAAGGCTCAGCGATAGTTTTGCCTTGCGATGGAGATCGGAGTTGCGAACGCATCGGACCAACTGTCTGGTTGTATTACACACAGAACTACGTGCTAGGCCTGCATAGTACGGCTCGTTTAGGGGCTGTATTATTTTCTGTACATGCGTATACACATTGTAGAATAATTCTTGGACCAGGAGAAACCTTTCTGGCTAGCTCATCTTGTCCCAAAATGGAGAAAACGGAGCCCGCGGAGACATCGCCAGGATATATCTAAAACGTCTTGAACACCAAGATATATGCGCTCGTCCGGGCAGCTTGCCTAAGTATACTAAATCAAAATGAAGTATAACAAAGTCCATCCCGCACCAAGAACGCCTAACGCCGCAGACATGCCGTCCCCCATACATTCTATTCCTGCAATACATTCCGCGCCGTCTGTCCAAACGGGTTTTGGTCCCTCAGCCCAAGAAGACAGCCAACAGCACGATGGTCAAGATGACCGCCAGGATCAACAACAAGCAGCACGCCTTGCTGCGCGCGTTCTTCTGGTACCTGGCGGCGCTGCGGAGCTCGTAGTCGGCTCCCCGCACGTCGTCACGCACGTTGATGGCGTTGTCCTCGATGGTCTGCAGCTGCTCGCCCTGCTCTGACACGATCTGCGCCACCTGCTGGAACAGCACGTTAAGGTCCCCCACGCCCTCCTCGATCTGCCGGATCTCCTCCTCGCGCTCCATGATCAGCGCCTCCTGGAAGTCCACCTCGTCCTGCGGCGCCAGGTGGATCCGCTCCTGCTGCACCTGCAATTGCTGGTGCTGCCGGTCGCCTGCCGCGAAGGGGTCCTCCGCAGCCGGCGATTCGGCCGAGTCGAGGGCTGCTTTCGCGGCGCTTACCGAGGCGCGTTGTTTGTCGAGGGCTGTTCGCTGGAGGGTCTGGAATTCGGCGAGCGCGGCTTTGAATTCGCGCGAGATCTTCTGCTGGGAGTATTTCTGCGTGGGCTACATGCATGACGGTATCCAAGTTAGCCTTCTATCCATCCGTGATATGGGTGCCAGAAAGGCCGGTTTTAACAGCAAAGTCCCATACCGTAACGTCGTCCCAGGTCTGCACCTTCTTGACGCCCTCGCCGACGTCCTTGAACTGGTCCGTGGATTCTTCCAGCAGCGTGTGCACCCGTTCGCGCAGTCGCGGGTTATCCCTCCGGGTGCCGAGCAGGCTGATCTCGGACCGCAGCTTCGAGACGTTGCCCTGCAGGTGGAACAGCTTGTTCATCAGGTCCTGCGACAGGCGCGAGAACTCCGGGTCGTCCGCATAGCCGCCGTTGTTGCTGCTGTTGTTGGCCGGGCGCCGCCTCCCCGACTCGATCGAGGAGAGTTGGTCGAAAGACATCGTCGTTATTGTATTACGTTACAGTGCTCGGTTGCTGCTACGGAATAGGTACTAGAAATGGATTTATGATGGACAGCGAGAAAGAGTGACAGTGATCGAAATTGATGGTTGTAGTTGGATGATAATACTGCAAGCAGGCAGGTTGGCAGGTTGGCAGGTACTGTAGGTCATCCGTCGGATGAGCCGATTGCGCCTTCCAGTCTCTGGGAGCGAGCGGGTGGGTGTTACGTCGTTATCCACTCAGCCACGATCCCTCTCCACAACCCGGCGCAGGCACCAGGTTATAGCTCGGTACGTACCACTTTCAGCCACAAATATAAGGTGGCAGGGGTGGCTATTGTACTGTACCTGACCTTAGGAGCTCTTAGGCTGTGGCTTGATTGCCTGGAACTTTTACTTTTTATTTACTTACAACGACGTAGCAACCCTGTTCGTTCATCATCACCACCAATCATCGTTAATCAACCCGAGAGACACGGAACTTTTTTTGCAGTGTCTTCTCTCCGACGACGTCCACTTCCCCCCAAAACCTTGGACGATGCGATGATCTGAATGTTAATATTCTGGAGCTGCAAACATGCCTCCTCCCACGGTTGCGCGACGGCCGCCTTATAAAGATTTCCTGCAGCCTGCCCTGCAGAGACGATTTGCCTCGACTGCTGGTGTCGTCCTCGCATTCTCCTATGTTGAATCTGTCACTCTGTCCCGTTGGGACTCCCGTATGTGCTCAATTCAAATAACTATCATCCCCATGTTGTTTCCTCAGCAACTGACGTATAACTCCCACTAGTAATATGGTCGTGGTTCCCAATCGGGCTGCCCGGTCTCCGAGCCCTGGCTATCTTCGCCTGCGTCCTTCCTCTCATCGTCCTCCGAATCGCCCACTCCCATATGGGCATACGGACTGCCAACTCCCCCTTCGATATTCTGCGTCGCATGATATGGCAGTTTCAACCCGTCGAGACCATCCTTACCTACGCCCTCTCCTTCTGGCTCTTCAGCCAGCTCTATCTTCTATCCATCCCGGAAGACGCAAACCTTGGATGGATCACCTATTACAGTGGCGATCGCCCACGCCTTAATGAGCGCGCCTTGTTCTACACCGTCAACCTCATTCTAATTGGTGTATCCCAGGCCTTCATACATCTCGTCTACGACTATGATCGCCTGGAGCTGAAGGCCGTCGGGCCCAAGGGAGAGGGACAGGCGATCGCTCCGAGAGAGCCAGACCCCTGGGAAGGGTGGAGGGCTCAGATTCTTCGAATGCTGTTTAGAGCTGGTACTACCGCCCTCGCCGTCAGCATAGCCAACTACGTCGTGGTCTACAGCTTGTTGAGGACCTCGGCGTGGGGATGGGCCATGACCTTTTTCCGGCTGTTCTACTACAACCTTCCCAAGACAAACATACCACCAAACCAGGCTCCGTGGAGCATATGGATGCTGGGAAGATCGATATGGGCGGGTTTCATGTGTAACATCCTCTGGGAGATCAGTGATGTCACTTTCACCTATCAGCTTCAGAAGGGACCTCTGAAGAACAATCTCCCTCTGACTACCGAATCGAAGGATCCCAATGGAAGTCTTATTAACGGGTTGAAGAGCAAGAAACCCCGTATACAGGTAGGGCCGGTTCATTCCTTCCATTTAGGCCAAAACTGACCATTCAACTATAGGCGTTTGCCATGCTGGAGCTGGCATACATTGCTAGGGATTTTGAGGATAGAAGGAAGTCCATCTTTGAAGACATTGATCGGAAGGACGGTCCCATTTGGTCACAACTCTTCGTTATCTGCCTTAACACGATCAAATTGATCGAGCAGAGGATCGACGACTACGGGAAACCGCCCGCTCCCCCGCCGGCGGCGCAAGCTGCTGATGCCCAACCGTCCCAACCGCCACCTCGCGCGGCCCAGCCGCCAAAGGATGAGGATGTCTGGCTCCCTGCCGCTCCCGCCAGAGGTTTCCGCAACTCGGTGGGCAAGGCTGTCGGACAAATCGCGAAAGGGAAGACGCCTGCCGAGACGCTGGGTCCCGCGGCGAAGAGGGGCGCTATAGAGATTGGTAATCGCGTGATGACTAGCGAGCAGAAGGAGATCCTCACCCCCGAAGGCTTCAACTCCGCTTTTCGGTCACTAGCCCTACAGGCCATCCGCCTCCCGGTCGTCGGGCTCTTCTTTCAGCAGACCTTCCGCCGCAGGTTGAATGCGGCCGTCCTCGGTACGCCGTACAGCGAAGTTAGCGTCTACATTAACGCCGCCTTTGCGCTTTCTCAATTAGCGGTCTCTTCTCTTACTGAGGATAAGTACGGGAACGTGCAGCGCGACGTGCCGAATCTCATCCGGACATTCACGACGGTTATAAAGAAGCTCGAGAGGTTCCGCGATGAGCTACCAAGTCACTGGACAGATCCGGAAGGGGATAGAAGCTGTCATGAGACGGATTGGTTATTGGACGATCTTAAGGTGGGCCTAGGCAGGTTGATCGAGGCTTTCGGGGCTTATAGCGCCGACCTGAGACTGAGCAGAGCGGATATGCGATTGGCGAGGGAAGCCGCCGTGAGGCGACAGACCGAGGAAGAAAATGGGGAGGCAGTGGATGGGGAAGGAGGGCAGCGACAGCCGGAAATGCGGCAGGCGAACTAGTGGTTGGGTCTGTTTGAACGGAGGTCGACGCCGCGCCAGCCATAACGGTCAGCTGTGATTCGAAGCTTTGCGAAGCATCGTGAGTGGACGAGATTAGAGGATCGCCCATGTAACTCTTTATAATAAAAGGATAGTGACAGTAGAAATCTACTCGGATATATCGTGACGCCCAGCCTCGTCCCCGGGAAGCAACTCTCCGGGCTACGCATAGCTAAGAGACTGACACACAGATATCTTTATGGGGAAGGTATACGGCGATGCACATAAGCGGGGACATGCAACTCATATCGTGTGGGGCAAAACCCACGCTGCACGTGTCATATGCGTGCCCCGGGCCGAGTGGGGCTCTCAAGTGGGGTATATTTTTAGCTCCCGCTGCCCTTGCCACTGGGTCTGAGCTAATTTCCACCTCACCCCTTTCGTCATCTCCCGATTCACACTCACTTCTCCTGTTTATCCACGGTTTCCTTCGTTCTCTTCCTCCTTCATTCCGTCGCTCCTTCTATCCCACGCGTTATAATAGTAATGATGAACGGGTGAACTGAATTTCGATTGAATAGAGACATCTGTTACGCCATGAACGCGCATCTGCCAATTGGACTTGGAACACCCTCTCCACCGATCATCGCAGTTAGAGCCAGAGCCCGATCGCGAGAGCCTCGTCGGAAAAGACCGAACCACAATGCCATTACCATCGCCGCCCTTATAGCATCAACCTAATCGCGACCGTTCCGCCACCCGAGGACCAGCACCAACTTCCACATTCTTAATAGGCGATGGCGAAGACGAGGATGACGGCCGCGCGCCTCCTACGCCGCATCACCTACACCTCCATCTACGTGATCCTGTGCTTCGTGCTCGCGCTGCTGCTGCTCATCGTGCCAGCCGACATCGTGCGCCAGGTTTTGAGGCACACGTTCCAGCAGGCCAATGTGCTGGTGCTCGCCATCGTCTACGTGTTCACGCTTATAGTCGTCACCTTCGTCTACGTGCTGCGTCTGTACACCACCCGCGTCGTGCTCGCGTCCATATCCGTGCCGCGGCCCCGGATCCCCGTCTTCGAGAAGGGCGACGGCGTCAAGGTTAACGCACATGTCCGCGCCGTCATCAGAGCTAGCCTGAGCAGAAGTGCCGCTATCGCTTGGGCTGCAAGGCCGAAGGTTATCCCGCGTGAGGCGGAGGCGGGGGCAGAGGGGTTGGAGACGGTCGTGGAGAGCGATCATGCGGCGGGGGGAATAAGCGGGAATGATGAGCCGTGCCGCAACGGAGCAGAGGATTATGGCGATAACAGACAGACATCGTGCCTGCGTCTCTTTAGTTTTTTCAGGTTCAGCAAGGAGAAGAAGCAAGGAAAGAAGCCCGCCACGGCAGAAGACCAGATGGGGATCGCCCTCCCGCCCGTACGCCCCGTCTGGGGCCACATCGAGCACGACGGCTGGGAGTCTCCCGACTCACCCGACTTGCCGAACCTGCAGTACTCAACTGTGCTCGCGGAGCTCCCGAACCTGATCGAGGCGAAGGCCGTCTCGCTGGCGCCGCCCCTGGACGCCGAGTCGGCATCGACCTCCAACAACCCGCCGCAAACCCAAACCCTGGACCCCGAAGCCGTGATGCTCCTGCAGCGCGCCCTCAACATGTCGCTGCGGGACTACGTCGGCCACCTGACGAGCCTCGGAGTTTTGCCATCCGATGATGACGACAACCTCGGGCAGCAGCAGCAGGTGGTGTCCGAGTTCCTGGACGTGTACGAGCGCGCCCGCTTCTCCACGCGGCCCATGTCCCGCGCCCACTTCCGGAACCTCATGCACCTATTCGCCGAGGTCCTACGCGCCATGCGGCCCCCGCACCCGTCGGTCCTGTACGGGGACGGTTTTGAAGATCAAGCGGATGATGATGCCGCCGGGGGGTTGTACTACAACGATTACGACCGCGCCAGCGTCAACAGCGTCAGCCTGAGCCTGAGCCAAAGCGAGAGCGACGGACAGCACATCGACGACGACGCCCCGAGGGACGGCACGCCCACGACGCCCGCGCACAGCATCGCATCCGGCTCCCTTATCAGGCTCAACAGTAGAAGCAGCAGCAACAGCGTGCGATCGTCCAAAGCGAGCGCACAATCTCAGAGGCGACGGCGACTACCCCCTCGCCCTCACTCCTTACAACCGCCGCACAACAGCCACAGGGACAGCATTTACAGTTACAGTTACAGAGACCGGAACTCGTCGGCCAACACGGGACACCGCTACCGCACGGCGCCCACGACGCCGATGAGCAGGAGGCAGCTCGGCGGCGGCGGCGGCAGGGCCAGCGAAGAGAGCTCGGAGAGCCTGGATGCGTTCGCCAGACGCACGGGGCGGCCCTATTACGCGGCCGGCAGCCCGCCGTCTTCGAGCGCCAGTCTGAGGTCCCGGCGTTCGGGTGCCTCGGGGGGCTCCGGCTCCCAGTCCCAGGGCTCCGTCGTCATACGGCTCACGCGGCCCGAGGACCGGGACGCGCGGGGTCTGCCGTATGTTTTGAGGGTTGGGGACGAGTTGTGAGAGTGTTGGGACGAGTAGTGAGGCTTAAGAGTAGCAGGGGTAGAGAGGCATGCGGGAAGGTGCGTAGACAATAAGTATCAAGAGAGATGCCCTTTCGGGTTGGACTTGCAACACGTATAGGTTTCGGTAATCCCGAGCGATAGAATTCGATGGCGTTCGGGTTATCCGGTTCAGGAAAAGGAATTGGGAAGGCTGGGTTCGCCTGGGTTTGTATACCAAGTTTTTTTATATTATTTAATGTAATGATCCTTCTGGCCTATCCGTGGACCCTGTTTCTCATATCATGCCTCGTTCATATCTTGCCGTCGTCTTCGTTGTCAGTCTTATCCGTCGTCTATCCGTCATATTTCATAATATGAAAAGCTAATGCAAACGACCCAACCAATCCCAAATACAGGTTAGGAAAGCACTAATCAATGTCCCATGACCTACACTCCGCCCAGGAAGATCAGACAGAGTTGTAACAAGGAAAGGCCCCGCTAAGGAAGTCCTGTCAAAAAAACGTGGCACGACTGGGGGCTACATGCGAGTGTAAATGACGAGAGGGACACACCAATGAAACCCATGAATAGCATGGATATGGTCGTACACGCTGACGATATCTGTGCCTATTAAATTAAGCCGAAACTACCCCTCGGCAGCCGCCCATAAGGCTGAGCGAAAAGGTAGCGGGAAAACGTCAGCCAAGCTCCGAAATCGGAGCCCCGATTGGCGAATGCGGCTGTAACAGTTAGTGGCGGCGGCTTTCTCCAAGCCGCAGCCAGCGCGGAGC
This sequence comes from Monosporascus sp. GIB2, assembly GCA_004155935.1. Lineage (NCBI taxonomy): Eukaryota > Fungi > Ascomycota > Sordariomycetes > Xylariales > Monosporascus > Monosporascus sp. GIB2. Next base: position 45,185 of record QJNV01000288.1, on the reverse strand, counting down.
CCCGGAAGCGGGGTGTCGTGATTTACGGGTGCGGTACCACCACCAGACCGAACCAGCAGAAGAAGCTCTTGGCAGACGTCCATCCCCATAGCCGGGCTGCGACGTCGGACCGGACCACATGAGAGCCGCGCCTCATTTCTTCTGTCCACTGAGCTTGGCCATGCTCTCATCGATGTTGCGCTGGGCCCTGGCTTGGTGAGCCGCGACTGTCTGCTGGGGAGAGGATGCGGCGCGGAAGGGCAAGGCGGTAATTGGATCGCCGCCATCGTTGGTCACGCGCAAAAACTCATGCACCCGTTGGGTGGACGAGGATCCGACATCGCCTATGGAATATGTATGCGGTTCCTTAGGCTGCTGGGTGCTGTGGGAGGTGGTATCAGTCGGGCGACCTTGAATGCTTGGGGTGTCTAAGTGGATGTGCCTTAGGGCTTTGTGATAGGGGGTGGATGTGGAAGAAGAGCGTCTCCGACACGGGGCGGACAGCGTGCGAGGGAAAGGGAGAAGGCGAGAGGGAGAAAAGGGAAGAATGGAAGAAGAGGTGACGGGGAGGAGGAAAGAGGAGGACTGGAAGAACGGAGAAGTGGCTTATGGGTTGGCGACAGGAGAGGTTGAGAGCTTGTCCAGGAGGTGACATATGCAGGGAGACAAGTCAGAGGGAAGCGCGGAGTATGAGACACATGGAAGAATGTTCAAAAACACCGTCCAAGGGTTGTGTCCGTGAGAATGTCGGAAAGCCGGGCTGGCTGAAGACGACAAGATACGGGCCAAGCGCACACTAGTCGCACTGCTCCTACTCCGTCACCCGTGGTGGGATTACGTACCCATTGTAGGTCGGATTCTTGGAGGTATCGCTCATAGTGACACGATGTACGAGAGACGACAAAGCGGGTAATAACGTCTACTCTATATAAAGCAAACAATGTATATCCCAGTGGGAACAGTATATGAAAGTCAAGAAGGTCGCGTTGTGGTAAGTCACCCCCACACAGACAGGAGGAATCCCTCACGCTTTTATGTCAATGCTGTAGTCCGCGTCCAAAACAGTAGTCCACCTCCATTCTCGCCAGGCAATAAGCCAAACTCTTGTAGCGGCAGACACTTCAGCGCTCCTTCTGACACTGGCAGTGGTGTTGGGATCTTTTGAACTCGCCATGCCCTATTAGTGTTGGCAAAGACAGCAAGGACGCTTTCTTTAACTTATGCTTGGGCGGCTTGGCGGGCTGACGGGCGGCCAAAATGGTATCCGGTGGATGGTTTCGGACTCCTTGTGGGTCGCGCTAGTAACTGTCTTATACAAATTCAGTATAGCTGGCACTGGGCTCCTCCTAATGGTACTTCTTAGCCAGTACTACGGCGTTAAATATGTATAAGAATATACATGGCTCTGGAGTTGGCGGTGGTAGAGGTAACTAACACGAAACATCCCTCGCAGATACACCCATTCCTTTCGAGAAGGCATCTCGTTGGTATTATCCGTCGGAAGGCGACAAGACGTTACTTGATTGCCTAGTATGCGCGAATAAACAGGGTGCGTGCGAACCATCTGATAATGGGGGGCAGCTAACGTCTTGTCGCCTTCCAACGAGATGATCATCTTGTAAGACATGAATATATCTGGAACGACATTTTCTGTTAGTTACCTTCACCCGCGCACTATTTTCCCAATACGGTTACTATGTAGCTCCCCATACATTTGTATGGGAAATAAAGATGAGCGACCTCTGCACTTAATGTACCTAATAATACTGAGTAATAATACTGAATGAAAGATACCCTATTAGCTGGCAGCATGTGGGCGTCTACCTATATGCAAGTAGTGGATCGAAAGGCTCGTCTCCACTTTCCGTATGTACCAAGTCGGCACATGCACGCGAAGTATCCACCTCTATCCACTCCTTCCCCTGTACCCTTCTTCAGCCCTTGCACGTAAGTCGTACAAGGGTTCGATGCTATCAATTCGCCTCTTGCTGCTGCCACTAGCGCGTAGAGCTGTGGTACTCCTCCAGTAAGGAACCACATACCTGTAGCAGCCCACGCAAATGCCTTAGGCCGCGGGGATATACGCGCATGCAATGCCGTTAGCGTCCTGCGGAACCAGTAGTTTTAGGGCATTAAGATAGGATAGGATAAACCGCTGTTTTAAGAGTTAGTTAAAAGAGCGACAGAATTCATGGGGGAATTTTTGCATGCAAAATATATGCCAGTATACATACTAGTTGCTCAGGGGACCTTGCAGGGCGATCGAGGTAGTTAACTGAAAATACCCCTGCCAGTTCGTAAAGACGCAATAAGATTGTGACAAAGATGCGCAGGAATCCTTGCTACGTAGTACGTGGGTATGTTATGCAGAACCCGTGGGGCGCGCTAAAAGCAATATCATACTAATCGGCGTTGAGTCTCTTCGAGTCTCTACATATGGGCGACGCCCCGTTTGTACCCCTTATTCTAGCTCCTTCGGGTCCTTTGCGATATCCAAAATTTCAGCCATCCTTGTAACACCTTTTGCCCTAAAGTCAATCGGATCCCCATTACACGTACCCCGAAGGGTCTATTCGACGTATCCCCCACTATTCCACCAGGACGTAGATCCACGTATGTATGCATACACAATATGCAATCGTGCTTCCAAACGAGAAAACGCCCGATTAGGGAGGCTACTAACAAGACAAGGGACTCGAAACCCTTTGTTCTCCAAGCCCTGTCTGCTTTATAACAGTACTTACGTACTGTTCCGTATGACACTAACGGCTGTGCATGCACGTATATCCCTGCGGCTTGAAGCATTTTGCATGGGAGTGGAGGCCTTTGTGGGGGATGTTACAGGGGCCACATCAATCCACTATGCTGCAACGGGGGTTGTGAGCTGCAGATGGGCGAAACCCTGTTGAAGCTTATCGCCGCCGCATCGAACCAAAAGGTTATCTCGCAGAGTCTGGGGGGGGAGCTAGGAGGGAATGCGGGTATCTGGGGAAATGTGCAAGTTTGAGGAAGGATTCCCAATAAGAGTCTGTGCAGCATTCAATTCACTTATTACCTTAGATTCCACTGAACCACCTATCACACTGTACGAGATATGGCACAGATAAATACCTGCAGTGCCAGCTTATATCCGAATGGGGTAGGTGGGGATGGCCATGTTTTGGTTGACGTAACCCCTCCATTACCAGCATTGACCGACAGAGGCCTGAAAGTCTAGCTTCATCGATCCTAGTTGTTCACCTGACTTCGGGGGGCCATGGTATCAAATATCAGCAATGAAGCGTTATGCTGAAGAAAATGATGAGGTTCAGGCGTGTCTGTCTTGAGGCCTATTGCAGTTGTCCAAGAAGAGCAACTTGGTACGCTCATTGATCTTGATCGTGTGAGCTTTACAAAACAGGGCTGGTTGCAACAATCAAAACAAACCTTGGAACCTGGCAGACAGGTACCGAAGTACCTCTTAAAGCAGACTATTGCCGAAAGGCGTTAAAGAGGGGTTACGGTAGGACAGCAACGATTCTACCTGTGATCTAAGAAGAAAGGTTGACAGACTGCGTCAGCCTGTTGAAGCACCGACGGTTCAGAGTAGCCCAAAATAAATGAACTCCTTCGCCCTTTCTTTGAAGGCAAAACCCCCTGGGTCTGGTTCGAACGGCTTATGTATCGGGGGCTCCAAGGAAGATTACCTTTGATGAAGGGGACATTATGGGCGTTTCTAGGTCATCCTGGTGTCTTGAGTCGCAATGGATGTGGTGCTAATGCATCACAGCACTGACTACATGTGCATGTTCGACAGCCATGCAAGAGTTTAACAAGGAAAGACTTCTATCTCTATGGTTGATATACCGGCCTTCCCTTCGGTAACTCCATTCTCCATTACGCTCACTCCCCACTAACGATATAGCATTAGACGGTAGAAGGCTAGACGCGAGTGGGACTGGGTTGTGGCAGCTTTTACCTGAATCATAGCCGGGCGTAGGTGATGGCCATCTCACCTCAGCTCAAAGTGTATTGATATATGTTGGCGTCGCGAGCAATCACATTCCTTCCGGCGCAAAATATAATATAAGCGTCATACAGATCCCCGTTCGAAAGGCACGCCGCTCACCGCCCAGCGCCACTTCCAAGGTCACTTTGGCACCATCATCGAATTGCAGTGTTCCTGTTGAAGGTGTAATATCGGCTCTACTCTTTCAAGTACTGGCTAGTTCGACGACAATCCCTATATATCCGGACGGGTAGCCACAGCAAAACTTGATAAATCGGGCGTATTCATTGGCCAGCTAGGGTTATCATTATTAACCTTATCGCTGCCGAGCCTGCAGCTACCCGCCGGCTCTGTGGCCTATATCCGAGTGGGTCGGTCTTGCAGTTGCTCAAGAATTTTAGAGAGAGTAGTACAAACATGCTGGCTAGCTATATGTTGGAGAATCTCAATTCAAACTGCTCCAGTATTATTCAAAGAACTGTAGAAACTACCCCGAGGCGCAGAAAGAGTGATAGCTTCCACGGAGCCTTGCATGGAAATGGGGATGGGCAAGACTGCGCAATGCCAAAATGCTTGGTAATAATGTCCCTTATCTGGTCGAAGCCTAGGAGCACAATGAAGTTCCAATATCCATTATAAGTCTATGTTTTACCGTTTCACTCATTGTCCAAGCTACCTATCCTTACCAAGGGGGTAGTTACCTAAAGGCTTCCCGAGCTTTGGTAGTACAACGAATCCTAGGTACGCATAGTAATTATGTAGTGAGCTTCTGCCGCATCTTCCATAACAAGCTGATGAACTTGACACTAGCTTGGGCTTTAGGCGATTTCCCTAGTAAGAACTGTAATAAGTGAAAATGTATATCTTGTTGTCATCAGGATATCAAGCACCGTGCTGAATAAGGCCGACATCTGGCCGGACCAAAATATCAGCCGGTGGCTGACTGCTAATGATAAACGGGCAACTTGTATGATGATGCGGGGTCTGAAACGTTCTTTCTTGAACGCCATAACCCCGGGTCGGTCCCCGAAGTAAGCCGCAGTAGCGCCGAATAGCCCTCCCCACACGGAAGGGATATCGGTGTGCAAGTCTTTCTAGAACAACTCTAAGTCCTGGATCGTCCCCTCCACGTCTACTCGTCAGCGGGGTAAGCAGCTGACTAACAAGTACACGGGTTATTGCAGTTAATGGCACGCAAGCGCCATATATCTAGGATATTTCTGGGTTAATTGGCTGATGCATTAGATCAAGGCGCGACGCACCAAAATCGTCATATAAGATATATAAGACACCATTATCCTGAGGTTGGTTATGGCTATCACGTGACAGATATGAATTACCAACCCCTAGCCGCGATCGAACCAAAACTACAGGGCAGAATGACAAACTTATGTATCACTTCCTAATAGACTGTATGGCAAATACAAAAGGCAGCCAAAAGCGAATCGCATCCAACCGCGAAAGAAAATCAGGGGGCTTGTATAGCGTTAACCACAATAATCCCTAAGCATCATACGCGGAATACCGTATTAATAAATTCGTTAAAGGTATTATTGGCCAAACAACCCAGCTTTTTAATTCCCCAATAGGAATTAATTTCCTTTTCCCTTTTATTCATAATCGTATTGTTAGTTTCCGATCTACTTGAACAAAAAATAGCATATTTATTTAGGGTTTTACATCATCTGTGATATTAGCCCGTCTTGGCCTGTGTTAGCTTCAACAAATTTAAAGAGCTAAGACGGTATGGCTTCGCATCCCGCCGATGGCGTGGCCAGCTGTTGGGCTGCAAAGGGTGGGCACTTGAACCATTCTTGGTTCGAGCTTATCTAGCAAGGTATCTATGTTCTCCGACACCAGCATCTAATACAGGAGTTAGGAACTTCTAAGTACAAAAAGCCTATCCTGTTTAGAGCATGGAAATAGATATTAATTCAGTATAATGAATACCGTTGACTGCAATCTCTACAGCGGCTTGTGGCGTCGTAGAAGCGAGGAGAATTGAGTCTCATAGCCTGTGATTTTCCCGATACCTACTATGCGAGGGGTGTGTCCAAATCCCGACGTCACAATTCGCCCACAACCATGAAAACAGCGACGAGGCTTCTTAGTGAGTAATCACTCCGTAGACGACTGAGCCATTTTCAAGAGGTGCAATACTCGGACTGGTACGCCAGGTTTGATTTATCTTGTGAATTAGGGCGACTGGGTCGAACGCAATTGTGAGAAACTACTGCTAAGCCTTCCTTAAAGTGTCTACCAGCTCCGTGTTCTCTCCCCATATTCAAATATCTCTGAGATCATCTTACTCCTTTATTCTTACGCCTAGTCCAATTACCACCGTTCTAACAGCATCTTTGCTCAATGGCGGCGTCTGTTCCAAGCATTACCTCAGCGTCGGGGACTACCTCGCCATCAGCTCTTACAACAATCTTCAGTCGCTCTCCTTCCTGCACTATCGACCTGTACAGGACCCATCGCACCGATATTAAATGTGTTGATGGTGACGGCAAGACCATTACCTGTTTCTACTACCACCTCGGCCCACCACAGAGCACTCCGGCATGGTTTCCCAGGAGCTGGCAGCCCGAAACTTCCCGTTACTTCTCCCTAGGTGTCTGCCCTTTCGGATACGAAACAGCATGTTCGAGCGTGGTGTCGGTAGACTCCCTTACCGAGACGAGGGCCACATGTTGTCCTCGGTACGTATTTGACGACGTTGGTAAATGCGCCTTACTAGTCAATATGATCTTAATACATTGCCAGAAATTAAGGTTGCAGACTGGAGACCAATATCCTTGGTACACGAGCGACCTTTGCACGATCTTAGATCCAGAATCTGGAACCTTCGTATACGCGGCCAGCACACCAGGAATTGGTTTCGTAGCTACCACAGAAACCGGCCGGTATGCGTTCAATGCTTACGACATAATTAGAGACCAGGTGGAAATCAGCCGACCTTGTATCAGACACTACGACTGCTTCTCACACCGTCACCACATCGTCGCCCGGTTCCCCTGAAAGCGGCCAGTCCACCCCAGGAACCAGCGACACCCACCAGGCTGGCGCGGACGCCACCGATTCTTCCAGCGGGAACCTAGCAACAAGCGAGAAAATTGGAAGAGGAGTGGGAGTGGGGATTGGCGGCCTTCTCCTCGTCTCGATCCTGGTGTACTGGCTCTTACGCCGCCACCGGAGAAAGTTGCCGTCCGCGACAAGCGGCCTCCCTGAATTACCACCATATCTTGAGCCGGCTAAGTTATGGATGGAACCCCAAGAACTACCAGCACCGGCTTAACCCCAAGAATTAGATTCGAAACCAAAATAACGAAGGTCTGCTATATCCAGCTTTAGAGCGAGAGAAGAGTGCATAGCCAATAGCGCCTTTTTATTCGACGAGCACTTCATAGAAGCAGCATAGGAATGGTCAGGGGCTGCTCCGCTTCCTTGATAGCAATAGCCAAAGACCTAGACGCACAATATTAGAAGAAAATAGGAGCTCGATTACTGTTGGGCCCCTATGGGACAAGTCTCAGAGACTCTTTGGCATGAAGACAAAGATAGCACGAAGCGCCGACCTTGAATCTGTTGAAACGGACAAGGAACACAGCTGTCTACAGGTTTATCAATTATATTCACAAGGCCTTCTAGCGAATGCCTCCAAGGTCCCTGCAATCGTGGGGGTAAAGGCGTGTGTACCCTGGTACGAGAAGAGTCTATTGCTCCGGAATACACTAAGAGATAGCCAGACTTGGAATAAAGGTTTTGGCCATTAGGTTTCGCTCGTAGACAATCTTCTGCATACTGACAATCCCCTATCCCTCTGACATATTATCAACCCCCCAGTAGGTTCAACCCTAGATTCAACCACATCTATCTTAGCTCCGAATATATGTAAATGACCACTTCTCCTAGAATTAGTCCTTCCGCCCTTGCAAGTCTCCTCGTGCTGCACAGTCGCCACAGATTCTAGAATGAAATACGAGCTGGAAAGAGAACACCCGATCCGAAGCCTGGAGAAAGCCTGTCTGGTATCATGTCAGCAGCACCTACACGGAAGTCGGCCCCTCGCGAATTTTACCCGCCGAGGTTGCATCACTGTAACGGTAAAGTAGGACTTCATGTAGCTTAGAAACGTCGTTACCTGCTAATAATTACAACGGGGCTAGCACCACGAAGTCCGCTGGAGGTGCAGGTGCATGCCACGGCAAAAGGTTTACAGCCATGTCGCAATGCAACCGCGGCTTATGATCTGGAACATTCCCTGTGTGCGACCCCTAACGCTGAATCGTTGTTACTGGCATATCCCATGGCCTCTATACTTGTTCTAAAATGCCTATCACAAGGCGACTTCGCAGATAAAAGCCGAGCAATCTCAATTCAGCTGCTTCGCGACATATGTCTACACATGTCTTTGGGTATGATCCAGAAGCGTAATAAATGGCTTCGTATAAATGCCTGAAAGCTTTGCGCAGTTTGATGGAGATTTGCTGCTCTAGGGTTGGCAAAGTGCTGCGTTGCTTCGTTACTCTTTACCGATTCAGCTCGATTCAGCGCGATTCAGGGCAATTCAGCGATTCCATCATACGCTGGCCTATAGCCATGCCCATAATATCATAGATGATCCTTTCAGGTTCTCGATCACTAAAGGGCATCCTTTGTCAAGCTCTCGCTCCGGCTAAGCAGCATCATGTTGACAACAGGCATCTAACAACCACTACTACGAATCAGTGCAAGTGCTTACCAGAGTTAGTGCTTGCTTGCCTCGGAACACATAAGAAGACTTAAGCCTCTTGGCGTACGTATCAAGTAAATGATGGAAGTCTCTTAAGCCATTTTTACTATATTAAAAACAACGGCCCGAGAGGGAGAGTAGGTTACAGGACTAAGGGGCGGGCTCACCGAAGCTTATGTCATCAACATTATATCATAGTAAATGATATGCACAGGTCAGCCGCCAGGATGCACGAAAGCGAATTAGAAAGCAAGTTCCGGCAAGAAAGTCTGGTGTTCAACATAACTCTTGGGTGTTTTGCAACGCCTTCTTGACAAGGTTCACTAAGCGTTCAGGGGTAAATCTATTCTAGCCCAGATGCCCTCCTAATCTCCAGTTTGGACTGAGCATACTCATCCTTCATGGCAGGCTTCGACGATGTTACACCTTAAGTAGAAGAACCACTGAGTTTCTTGAGATTCTCAGCCAACGCCCGCTTCACTTCCTCCTTACGTGCCGCTTTGCTGGCCAAGGGAGAAGTGAAAGGACGAAGCGATAGTGCTGTGATGGGATCGCCACCCTCGTTTTTGGTCTTCATAAAGTCGTCGATCCGGCGGGCGGCTATGGACCTCGTATCGGTAGATGATTTGGGTGTGAGGCAATGTGGTTGTTTCGGAGGAGTATCTCTGAGCGAGGACCGATATATCAGTTACCCGATCAACTTGAGCGGCGAGAGAATAAGAAAAATGACCAAGAAGACTCTAACTCCCTAGCTTGAACAAGGGAAAATATACGTGGACTCACCCGTTATGACCTGTTGTATTCGAGGATCCAGTCATCGTGGTATTGGTATGAGCCGGAACACGTAATCATGTATGCGTCAGCAGGTATACAGGATTTGAGGAAGCTGCCGCTAGAATCTGGTCCGTTAGGCATTGCGGGCATTCAGAAGAAGAACTGGAATGACAGCTTTTATATTCGAGTCCGGGGGAAGATAGTTATGTTCTCCGCTTGTTGCACCTTCTGCTACCGAGATACAACATGTCACCGCTCTGTAAGACGCTAGGGGACGGAACAGAAGTGTGAAATACTCTATGCGGCACGCTTCCCCCTATCAGCGCTGCAATTACGCTACAAGAGGCAACCCTTGAATTCTCAATACAACATACCATAGGGTCGCTGCCTCGTTGCATGGTACCGACATGATATAAATAGTTCGCCTACTACTTGGTAAGCATGACGGTATATATCCGGTCATATTCCCGTTGCCATACTTTGTAAACAGTAACATGTGCGAAAGCCCCAGCCCGGCACTTTGCGGTATCTAGGTACCTGTTAAATAGTGCGAGGTGTGTGGTAGTGTGGTAGGGTGGTATGCTGGGTATGTCCATCTACCTAGTCATACACGGCCAAACTATGTAGCTTTCTATGCGATAGACGAGGTAAGCCTCTAGTCGACAGGCGACAGTCGTCTCGGCTGTTGGTCGGATAAGCTCCCCGAAACTACATCTTGGCATTATATTCATCTGCCGAAGCGTGGCAGCGAGACACTTGACCCTATAACACTAAAAACCGTTGCCCGGAGAGGCAATTAACGGGGCCTGCATTACGTGGTCGTAGCTTGTTAGCCAAAAGGGGGCCAATAATTGGCCTAGACTCTGACCGCACAACGCCCACCACATCGCCCGCAGCATCATGCGGATAGGGTGCCAGGTTCGGCGCCGCTGGGCGTCAGAGTGCTATACCGGCGCGGCGGTTTAAGTTTCGAGGTATGGGTACGTGGAAGAAGCCCGTACTAGGGTTGCCGCCTGGTTGCCTTTTTCAGCCAAGTTGCGAACCAAGCGGCTGAGAGATTTACACACTCTCCGCTGCACCCGTGCTGCGACTAGCATCTCACACACACGTTCGCCTACCCGAGGTCAACTGGATTCAAGCGAGCCCGGACCAATCGTATAGCCATGGAAGTCCGAATCGACCGTCTAGCATGCGGACCATTGCGTGTATGCATTACGCGAGGCAACACGCTCGCCTTGTTGAAACTCGCCGCCGAACACAGGCGTCGACTCACGGCTCATCGGGAATCGTACGAACGCCGATAGACTGGGCTTAATAGAACTAGGCTCTGCGGAGCCAGTTTCTGATGAAGGCTACCCCTCGCCTGCTTTGAATCATCCTTCGACGCATTGGCTTGGAGAAAACCACCAAGTTTACCAGCTTAGCTACACACCAACGGCATCACAGCTTCTCGGCGGCCGGATCCGTGTTCACCTTTCCATGCTCACAGATCGCCAACACGGGCCTGTCCTTCCCCTCCTCGCCCTCGCCCGCGCCCTCGCCAGCAACGAGCCTCATGACACCGCGCGCGGTGCACAGCCTGCGCCCGACCTGGAGGAGCTCGCACTCGACGTCGACCGTGGACCCAGCAGGGGCTGGCCGTAAATACGTGACGCTGAGCGTGCGGCTGACGCCCATGAACTGCCAGAAGCCCGGGCGCGACACGAGGCCCAGAGGCAGCGACGTGCAGAGGTCGAAGACGGTCGCCGCGCACCCGCCGTGCAGGTTGCCGAGCCCGTTGCAGTGGACTGGCTGTACAGTGAACCGGAAGACGATGCGCGGGTGCGGCGGGCTGGCCGAGTACGAGATTATGGTGAGGTGGGGGAGGATGGTGGCCATCCAGTCCTGGGTTCGGGTTAGTGGGATGGTTTTGGGTGGCTGGATGAGTGTGGGTGTGTGCTGGGAAGGGGAGGGACAGTTCGGCATTGAACTTTTTCCTGGGAGGGCGGTGATTGGTAGTCAAGTCAAGGAGTGGGAAATTGGTAGAACCTGCAGAGGAATAGGGGGATAGATGGGGCTTAGAAATCTCGGAAGGGACGAGCGAGGATCACGACGCGGGGAAGATCATCGTAGATAGGCCTCCTAGAGGGCACTGTCTCATATACGATGCAGCGACTCAACGACTGCCCGGCCGAAATTCGACTGCGATCTGGGCTAAAACCAAGAGTGCACCGCGCGCTAGGGCTCCACGCCCACGCATCAGATGACCAGGAGGTCAGGCTTACATGATTCTCGGGATTCTTCTGGGTCTCAAGACAAGATTCTAGGTAAAGCTTGATTCCCTCGATTCCGGATTCCGCGTCTAGTATATGTTAGCTATGCCCACCTTGGTCGATTTGGGGGTAAGTTTTGATTTGCCTTCCGGTAGTTCCGCCATTTGAGCCGGCTTGAGGCCGACTTTGCAGTCAGTTAATCGAGTGGGTATGAGGTTAGACGAGTCGGACAAGTGATATACCACAAATAAACACGAAAACGGACAAGGCAAGATTACATCAGGAATGCGAAATCAGCCATGGTCCTTGGGGCTGTTGTGATGATTCGTCGGGCTGTCTCCCGCCCCAGTGCGATGTACAGGAGAGGTCGGCCGGGCCATGTTACTTGACCCACTTTATTTTTGTCTTCTTTGAAAATAGACAAAAAAAAAGTGGGAACCTGCCTGTTTCAACTATGCCGACCAACATGCAGCCGATGACCTTGTACACCTTATGGACACTACACCTTTCCACCATGGGTGCTGTGCGCCATGCCAAGGGCAAGCCCATCAAGTTGTGAGCCCTCCATTCGCTGTAACTGGTCAAAACAGTCTACTGGGCGAGAACCCTGACTTTGTACCGCACTTGGCTTGGCTGCAGGATATATGAATGCATGCGTGTAAGAGTAGGAATACGGGATAGGGATCCCTTATCCGCGCTCTGCGTGAAACTATGTAGCTGTAGTGTCAGGAATCAATGCCACTCGGATAGGTAGTCCGGCTCATTAGCCAAATTAGAGCGAGAGCTCCTTGACTTTCTTTCATGGTAGGTGAGTTGCTGAGTCACTGTAATGGCCTTATTAGCTATACCACTTTCTCTTAATCCGATTATCATGCTTCCAAGAAACTAAGTTGCATTCAACTAGGACAAGGGCAAGATGCACGGATTGGATGAGTCGGATTAGGCTGTCAGGGCTGTTATAATATGTTTAAGCTCACCACATGTATGAAAGAGTGCGGACGAGTGTTGCCGCGGCTTATCTACTGTTTTGCCAAGGCTGGACCCTGAACCCGGTATATACGGCTTAGGTAAGCAAGGATTGAGGCTTAAAGGCAGTAACTAGCGCTCTTATGGGTATATTCCGTTCTAATATGCTTAATAACTTCCGTCTCGCAACTTTCCTCGCGCCCCTATTTGGACTGCGTTGATGAAAAATAAGACGAGAGAACGGAAACAGTGTCGACATGACAGAGTGATACTCATACTAATAGGAGCTATATGTCGGGCCTTACCGAGGTGCTGCACTAACAAGATCCATTAAGCCTCAGCCTAGATAGAGAAGGGTTCACACACAACGAGGGCAAAGGCGTACTCGGACATAAGCGGCATGCCATACCCCGTAATCAGTATAAACCGGCAGTATATCCTTCTTGCGATCGACGCGGCGCCTCGGTTATCTGCATGCATAGGGCTGAACGTATCATATTGATAACTGGGCACCTAAGTACGACCTATATGGAGGGTGAAACGCCATCCAGCTCCGGCCAGAGCCGGTACAGCGTACTAGATTGCAGTTCACAGATGCTGCTTGAAGTTTCGGGTCAGGGAACTCTTGTATGATAATCTACGTAGGTAGCTAGCATAGCTGGAGAAGTCGACCGCTGCACACCGACCACAAAGGAGCACGCATTACGAGTATGACACCCTTCTCTACCTAACTAGTAGTACCTAGGTAGGTAGGTAGGTGTGAACTTCGTCCACTCCGGCTGAGACAGACAGGGGGATGAGAATGGTCTGTGCGCGGTTGCCCTTAGCTGGAAGGGGGGGGTTCAGCTGGCCCAAGCTTCAAGCATAACCCCCCCCTAAGAGCCCCATATTCTCACACCCCCCCTGTCCCCCATGCTGCTGTCATGTCACAGAAACGGAGATCAGATTAGGACAGATAAGCATGTGGCTCAAGCGAGACCAGGTCACTTTCAGGGGAAATCGATAGCAAAGACGGGATATGATTGGACCAGGTGGCCCTTTGGCGGCAACGAGGAAACAGTAACCAGCAAAACCAGAGAGCTACTGGTTGCAACTTGGCAGCGCAACCGGGCCACATGGAGGGGGGGCAGCTCTTCTGCAAGTCCATCACATCAATTCAAATCAGCAAGCCCCTTCTTCCAACCCTTTGTTACCTCGAGCTAGAGCCCCCTAAAAAAGGCCAGCTTACCGGCCAGGCAGAACGGAGAGACGCATAGAGACTGATACAGAAACGGATACAGGTGACAGACGACTTCGGGGATATAGAGTGAAAGAAGGGAAGGTCAAGAACACCAATTTCATCATCACCCTTTTTTGGCCCTACCGTACAGTACCGTACCTTTTCCTCGTTATATGCAGATTTATTGATTTATTAGCGCAACGACTTGGAAGCCGTTCGTTAAGTCGACCCCCCCAGGCCCGAGCAAAAATATCTACTGTATCTATCCTCATCCCTTGTCTCTTCCCACTCTGACCATTTTCAACGTTGCTGTCAATCATTCAGCCTCTTAATTCATCCGCATTTGGTTCCGAATCGGGGTTCTCGTTCCTTCTTTCTGTCACCTTGCACGACAGATCCCTTTCCCCCTGCCCTTTTTCTCTTTTGACTTTTTTTTTAATTCGACATCCCCGCGACGCTGTACCTTGCACGATCTACATAGATACAAGGGCCTGCCCGGACCCATCCGGCGTTCGCAAGCTTTCTGTCGAAACGTCACCGCCGCCTGTTTAATCCCAAGAAGGAGGCTGTCTGTCACACGACGCTTCCACGCGGCCTCGCACAACCATCCCAATTCGAAAGCGCGGACCTTTTTCTAACCAGCGTCTATCTATCGCATGCCTCGATAGATCTCCCCCGACGATTCTATAACCCGATGCGCAGCTCAGCCCTTCCATTCTATCGAAACGGTGAAGACGGTAGAGAGATTGAAGCCCCGCGTTCTGCTACCGCCACCACGGCTTAATGAGTTGGCAACAGATATCGGCAATGGGCGTCGGCGGCAATGGAGCTGGGATGGGCATGGGTGGTGGCCAAGGGGGCGGGCCTGCTGGCGGTCAGGACATGACTGGAGGAGTGGCTCACGGTCCCAATCACCCGCATGCGACCGAATACACATTACAAGGTGCGATATATATGTCGATATTGCCCTGGATGCATGAGACGGAGATACCTTGATCACCCCGAGATGGGGAGACTGACCAGGCTGCATTAGGCGTCATGCGCTTTCTCCAGACGGAATGGCACCGACACGAGCGTGATAGAAATGCTTGGGAGATCGAGCGTCAGGAGATGAAGGGGAGGATAGCCGCCCTCGAGGGATCGGCTAGGAGGGCAGACGCCACCCAGAAGGCCCTGAAGAGATATGTCGCAATCCTCGAGAAGAAGGTCAAAGACCAGGCTGCCCAACTAAAGGGGGCCAAGTCGGCGCCCTCGTCACAGGACGGTACGGATCATTCCGTGAAGCAGCCTCCCAAAATCGACAGAGCCGCCTTAATACAGGAAAAGCTGAAGTGTCAGTATACGTGCCATCACTCCCACTTGGGTTGGAAAGAGAGACGGCTCACGACTGACTCGTCCACAGCGACTCAGGAGAAGCCCAAGGAAGTCCCGGGCCTTGAAGGTATCTTGGGTGAACGGGCTCAAGAGGACGAGGAACGCGAGCAGCTAAAGGCCTTCCTCGATCAGTGCCAGGCCGAATTTACGTATCTGATGATCACGCCCGCCAATCCGTTGCCGCCTCGAGAATCCCCACCGCTGCCTACGATCGATGATCTGAGAGAAGGAGCCGAAGCATTTGGGCTGTCTACCGGCCAGCAAACCCTCGATGTAGCTTTCCAAGGTTTGAGGTTGAACCAGAATCACGTTAAAGAGCAAGGCTCCCGGCCCGTATCGAATGCCAACGCCAACCATCATGCGCAGCCCATGCCTCAGGCCCCGAACCCTATGGTGCCCACGAGAAACGCCGACTTGCAATCAGCTCCCATGATGCGCACAACAGACAGTCATCCATCCAACATGTATCCCCACTCTAACGAGTGGCCTGCTCCGGGCCCTGCACCTTCTCGCGGTCACGAGGAACCACCCGCCAGGCTTAACCACACGGCCGACTTCCCAAGAACTGAGAACGCCGAAGGTGCGACGGAAAAGCGTGCACCGGTCGAATCAGACGCGTGGGATTTCGGCGATGGATCGTTCCCCGACCCAGCATCTTCGCAAGCGGCGCAGAACTTGCCGCACCGTCCCGACACCGACGTCTTCCCCACCGCCGACAACCTGCCCAAGTCACCCCACCGCAGCTCGAACTCGCATCGCAGAAAGACCTCCATGTCCCGACGTAAGAGTATCGAGCAGGAGCTCTCGTTAGATGCGGCCTCTCACAAGGCCGATAGCGGAAGCTTTAAGCTGCGCTTTGGTCTCCGTGGTCATCTCGGCGTAGTCCGTACCGTGATATTTTCCGGCGGGGGTAGTCCGGGGGAACCCGAAATCTGCACGGCCGGTGATGATGGTCTGATCAAGCGGTTCCACATTCCACGCGATAGCCAAGTCCACATGGGCTCTGTCTCCTCCGACCTCGACGTCCCTGCCGACTTCACCCACCGCGGACATACGGGCGCAGTCCTATGCCTTACGGCTTGGTCGCCATCTCCCAACTTCTCCACCGGTGGTCGTGCCCAGGGCGATGGTTGGATATTCTCCGGCGGACAGGATGCAACTATCAGGGTATGGGAGCGAGGCCGGGTCGACCCTAAAGCGACGCTGGAGGGTCATACCAACGCCGTATGGGCTATCTGCGTGCTGCCAGCCACCCTAGGAGCCGTATTCGGCCAATCCAACCCGCACGGGAACCCGGACCGCGTTCTTCTCGTTTCCGGCGCGGCGGACGGTGCCATCAAGGTGTGGGCCGTCAGCGCACCGCCACAGCTCACGTCGCCGCAGCCCGCACTAGGGGGTCGTCGTGCTACCGGCAGCGGCGGCCGCGTCAGGGGCAATTCCATGAGTTCCGGGTCCCAATTCCCGAGCTCGCCGCAGCCCAACATGGCATCTAACTCGCCCTTCAACTCGACGCTCGTACACGACATCCGGCGTGCTAACGGCTCGGCCGCTTCACCTACCAGCATCTTCCCGCTCTCGACCTCTGGCGAGGCGTTTGTGGTTAGTTACGCAGACGCCGCCATCATCGTGTATGATACGCGGACTGGCGAGGAGATCGGGTCCATGGCGAGTCTCGAGACGTACGACGGCACGCTGGCCACAAGTGTGAATGCAGTCGTCGCCACGACCGCCGGTCTCGATCAAGGGGCGAACGGTGGTGGCCCTGGCGAAGAGAGTGGCCCGACCGGAGGTCCGAGGATGGCGGGCAGTGGCGTCGAGGGCACTATCATCTCGGGGCACGAAGACCGGTTTATTAGGTTCTTTGATGCCAATAGCGGTATGTTTGCCTGCTATTTTCTATATCCCTCCGAAACACATCTTGAACCGCATACTTCATACGTTCAATATGCCTTTTATCACATGCTACTATCTAACAAGTATCTAACCGGCGGCATAGGCCAATGCACGTACAATATGTTAGCACACCCGGCAGCGATATCCAGTCTGAGCCTAAGCCCGGACGGCCGTGAGCTCGTCTCAGCGGGCCACGATGCTTCTCTCCGGTTCTGGTCCCTCGAGAAGCGCACCTGCACCCAAGAAATCACGGCCCATCGTGTCATGCGCGGCGAGGGTGTCTGCGCTGTCGTTTGGAGCCACGATGGGCGCTGGGTTGTTAGTGGTGGAGGAGACGGAATAGTCAAGGTCTTTACGAGATGATGTTGTCGAAGGGCAGGTAGAAGGGCGGTTTCGGAAATGAAGGGGTTGGAGGAAGGAGGGAGAGCATAATGATAGAGGAGTCGAGTCCGATGCGACGTGCGGCCGGATGACTTGGTGACTCTTAATGCACCAGCCAGCCACTCAGCGAACCGCAGTGTATATTTTTTTTTTTTGTTTCCAGAAGCCAGGCATCATAGCATCACCGCCCAAGAGGCGGAGAAAGAATCGGCCCCGTTCACAGGCTGCAAAGCCACCGCGATCAACCACGATTACTCCTGAAATATTTACGAGAGGTCCCTTTCCGGCCGCCTTAAGGCCATTGCCTATCGAACCAGAACAAGATAGTTTATGAGGGCAATGGAACGCGGTGTACAGATGGTATGACGGGGTTGAGCAAAGGGGGCCGTCCTGTCCGAGGTGAGAGTTGACCGGGTCCGTGCTGAGACTAGCCCCCGCCTGGCCGCCACGGAGACGGGAGAGCAAGTAGCGAGGCAGGGCAAAGCGAGGGGGACGTATATAAAATGAAACACAAGCTGGCAAACAGTCTAATTGATGGAAAGGAGACCCTTATGACGCCATCGGAGATTTATTTGACACCTCTGGGCAGATTCGTAGCGTCGTTATGCAATAATAACTCTTCTCGAGGAATAGGGGTTGTCGCACCGTAGGACGTCAACTCCGGGCCCTGCCCGCTGCACGCATCCGTCCATGCTGCGCCGTCTTGAGATGGATTTAGTCCATCAGAATAAGAGCAGCAGAAGGGCATGGCTGCAGCTTTCCTTTGGCTGCCTAAGCATAAGAATGCGTCAAGGTCCTTTCTCCAGATCGGCTTACAAGTTCCACCGAACAATAACGGGCCGGAACACCTCCATGCTGCTGCGGCGGCCACGTGAAAGGGGACAGATACATGAAAACTCGAGATGAGGACGGATGGATGGAAATATCAATCAAATTAAGATACTAACTAAAAAAAGGTAAAATATATCGGGTGGGGGCTGTCAATAGGGGTGGTCAATAGGGGTGAGGGCGGGGTGTAAAGGGAAAGATACCTAACAGAAAAGACACACAACACCAGGGATTCGCTGGTTGACACAGACCCAACTACTAAACTGTCCCTCAACCATGGGAATGGAGGAACCCTAAAACGAGGGTCTTCTGTTCCTCGTTTCTGACGTTACGTAAGCACAGCCACCTCTCATTCTCTTTTTTCAGCCAAAGAGCCAAGCAGGATAACGAATGATTGTAGCGCCAGCAATTCGCGGACGCACCCCAACGGTGGCGGAGCCAGAGGCCGCATATTTGCGCAGCACCTTGCTGCGCCTTCCCTGACAATTGGGCATATATATCTGTTCTGTTGTCACCAACCGCGTGATCCAATTCAACGACAGAGCCGTGACATACGTGAAGTTATCGCGGGGATACGCGAGGCCCGGCTCGATGGAACCATTAACTGTTTTCGGCGCTCTCGCCAGCGCTGTTCAGCTCCTAGACGTCTCGATTAAGGTCTCTAGGAGGGCATGTGGCTTTATCTCCTCGTTAAAGCACGTGAAGGAGGATGTGCGACATCTACAGACGAGTACGCATGGAGTCCCCAGTTATCCATGTAATCGGTGTGAATAAGCGACTAAATCCTTAGAAGCTCTACAGGAGGCAGAATTTCTTATGAGAGATCTTCAGCTCTATGCCAGTGAGGCCCAACGATACCCACCCGAGTCCGTTCGCAACCACATGATCTCCAACTCGATCGTCCCAATTGCGCGGCAGTTCAATGAGGACATGGACGCCCTCCGTGGACTCCTGCCTACTCAGACACCTTGCCCGTTGCCGGCTAGAATGGCATTTGTTCGTAACAAAAAGTCTCTAGAGGGCATAATTCAGAGGCTTGACCATCGGAAAATCGCCGCTACCAATATAATCGCGAGGTACAACAACGGGTTCCATCTTCTTTACCTCTTAGCTAACCTGTCTAGGCTCGATGGTTTCAGGCTGCATTGCAACATTTTATCGGCCGCCGACGGGATAAAGGCGCTCTCGGTCTCGCAGGACGCTCTCTCGCAAACCCTCTCACGCCGGCACGATGCGCTGGAGGCCGAGCTACAGGGACAGAAGGCTGAGGTCGTAGAGGGTCTGCAATACCAGGGCTCTAAGACCAGCTTAGCCCTCGCCTCGCTTGAGTCCAGAGTGCATTCTCAACAGCAGAGCCTAGATGAGTTGTCGTCCCGGATGAGTTCGGCTGTGGCGAGCCCGGACGTCCTCGGGCGGATGGTACGGGCCGAGTTGAGACAGCAGCTGGAGCCGCTCCTCCATCGGTTCGCGGATGTATCCCTATTGATAGACCAAATAGCTCTTGGGGTCTCCAAGAAAGCAAGCGAGCATAGTGACTTCAAGACAGGGGGGTCGGGCGCTATACATGGGCTCTCGAATCCGGGGTCTGAACGGAGTTCGTCGTTGTGCGATTGTGAAAGGGGTTTAACTGGGACCCCATCCCATTTTAAGACGCCACATCAAATCACGGCTTCCACGAGATCGAAAGAAGTGAGACTATCATCGTTCGATCACAGGGCTGACGTGAAAATAGGGGTTATCTATACTTGGGTGACCACGTATCGAGTACGAGGCAGTCAGGATGGGTATTTTCGCTTCAGGTTCGTGTTCATGCCACGGTCATGGCTCTGCTCAACTGGAATATCTCTCGTCTTCTCATCCGGCCCCGACGAGTTCGGCCACTACAGTATCTGTCCAAGTATTCTTCCGATCCAGATAATCCCCTATAGCTCTCCGGTCTGGGACATTTTTGAGCGAGACGATGCGTTCGCCGTACGCCAGCTGGTGGAACATGGTAAACTCGGTCTTCGAGCCCTGACTGAGTTTGGTCAAAATCTCCTACGGGTACGAACAAGTGCAAGCCTATCGCCCAGTCAATCCGTGTACTAAGAACCTCCCCATTTCTAGCATGCGGTCCATGACAACCTCCCAAATATATGTCGTTATCTTCTTCGAGACTCTGGGTATGGCACGTTATTCCTCGACGACGCCGACATGAGCATGGAAATTCCATGGAGTCTTATCGCAGACCGCAGTGTCGAGGACGATATCGAGTCAACGAGAGAAATATTGCAGCTACTTAGAGCATATTCCGACTCGGGAGACGATTCGGGTAATCAGTCAGAATGGGGCTGGAATAACATCTTCTGTAGCCCGTGCCTGTCCTTTGAACAAAAGAAATCTTACGGGCACTTATTCTTAGAGTTCGGCGCTACCCTTCGACTCTTTAGCTGGATACGAAACGACGATATGGAATTGAACAAATCCCTGCTCAACTTCTATCTAGATACGGGAGGAGACCCCAACCAGTTCGCGAAGACGGGTATCCCTCCCCTCCTTTTTGCCCTGTTACTTTTATCGCGTGGCGATATCGAGCCCGACATTTCCCTCGTAACGATCTTGATATCTGCGGGGGCGGATATATATTATATCCATGACCCTGATAATGACCCTGATACTGCTCGGACCACTACGGATTGGGCATTTGCGCTGGAAGTCGAAGATCTCTGGGAGGCGGCATTAGAAGAGTGCGGGCTCGACATTGCGTCCGTATATGCAGAATCAGACCGGCGGCTCCAGGATCACCGTCGCCTACGAGGGGCGACACGGAGCGGCGTGGACGTCGAATCAATCACTGAGCCGGGTCCGTCCTCGGAACTACGACGGAGAGCTGGACAGGCTGGGCGAAGATGCGAAGAAGGATGGATAGCTGAGTAGATCAAGCTTCTCAAAGGACGGGGCAGAAAGCTTGCTTAGTGGAAGTCAAATGCAAAAAAAGTACATACAACACCAGGGATTCGCTGGTCGTCACCGACCCAACTACTAATCTGGCCCTACGCGACTTATCTAGGGGAGAGCGGACGGGATCCCGAGTTTTCCACGTGGTATGGTCGTATGTACCAGAGCATTCTGTTATTCTCCTATATACAGCTGCAGTAGCTGGTTGGAACGCTGGATATGAATCTGGAAGGACTTGACTAGAATCGCAGGACCGCTCTCAAGACCACTCACCCTCATTGGCTGCGGGTTCTGCACGCTTTCGTGCTAGCATACGAGACCATACCCGTAATGTTTTATGGCATAAATTAGCTCCTGACACAAGGAACGCGACAGAGCTGTCAAGATAGATAGTTTGCAATTTAGTGGGTGATCAAAAGCCACCAATCTCTCGGTCTTGAATTTCCGAATGCGGAACACAGTTAAAAACGGGATAGGTACCGGCGATTTCGACATGCGCCGTCGGCGGCTGAAGGAAAACAACAAACTTCCAACGGCTTACTAAGTTAAATTACCCCGGACTCAGGCCGAGAACTTTATTCGCCGAGATGCCTCTTTCGGGCGCTTCCGGGAGCCTTCCTCCCCACCATCAATTTCCGTCTCACATTCTGTAAAAACTGCTGCTTCAGGTGCCGGGGAAAACAGCGAGAGCCCCGCGAGGTGCACTACCAAGAGTGTAGCACCTCCCATTGGCCAGCTAAAGCTCGGGGGAGTGGTATCGTCGGCCATAGATCTCGCGCGGGACCGTACCTCTTCGGTACCTAGATACGCCGGGCGGCGCGGGCCCCTGGCGGCGTCCCCGACTGGCGCAGATGGATAGATGGGCTGGGAGCGCGGCAGCTAGCGCGTCGCTCATGTCCCATGAGGAGTTACCAAGGCGTTCACGCTCACAGAGCGAAGCAGAGCTAGATAGGCAAGACGGTAGACGCTACCGACGATTCGGGAGATTCCTTTGGCGAGAGATCTTCTTCTAACTCAAGAACGAACTGGTCCGTCTGGAGAAGGCATGAGAGAGCCCTCGCGTGACAGGTTTTATGCAAACTATGTGGCGCCACAGTGGCGTGCAAGGCTTCTTACGTGATTCGTCACTGGTCGTATTATTCTAACGAACCGCTAGGGTACCTCCATAGTAGGCTAGACTCTCCGCTTCCAAGTCTCGAGACCGATCTAGGTTTTCGCTAGATCATATACAGGCGCAGCTCGGGAAACAAAATGCGGTTGTTTCTACATAGTACGGGTCCTTGGGGCATGCGCGGGGAGGGCGAAGAAGAACCATTCGCGCCCGCGAGATAATGCGTCCATAGTGCGATCGACGAAGGGGATGGGCAGAGTCGCCATGGGGGGTGTGCAGCGCAGATCCAAATAAATATAGAAGTAGGTCTAATAGGTCAGCCTTGAAGCGATTGGCTTATCGCACAGCAGGCCCGTATCCAGCCAACCACAGGACTCGGGAGGGGGCGCCTTGGTCGTCGAAGCCTTGAGCGGCCGGGAACCAAAATCGAGGAGAGACAGGCTTGGCAGGACAGAACGCCACTTCCTGCTCCCCCCCCGATAGCAGGGTAGGGCAGGGATAGCCCACACAGAGAGACACGGCCACAGCAGATGGGCGGCTGCTGTGCGACGCGGTTGAGGAGGCATCGCAGGTTTCAGACCGTTGCGCGCAAATGAGGTACTGCATCCAACACCGTATACTGCCGTGTTTCCGCTTGCGGCAAGGGTCCGTCAAACTGCCTCATTTCCACAAGTTTTTCGTGCGCCCGGTTCGGTATTCGAAACCCGCCTCGAGCATCATTAATGTTACCGATGCAAATTGGTAACTCTTGATTAGACTTTCGTTGGTTCCTTTTCCCCCCTGTGGAAATTCGGGGCCCCTGTGAAGTCCCGGCGCATGCTGCATCATCCAAGTCATTGGTGCAGCGAATCATAACTTATCATTCCCAACGCTGATCGACGGCGGGGGATATAGGCATGTATCTTACCCCAGGTTCAAGGGTCAATTTGGTTTGCGACCTCTGCCCGCTGTGGCCCGTTCTCTCACTGTTCAGAACCTCATAATCCGCTTATGCCATAACCACAATTCGCATTCTCACACTCACAGCGGAATACGCTTGCTCGTGCTCCCAGAATGACAATACTATTATCCCCTCTGTGCTGAGTAGATAATACTCGGGCACGTTCTGTTCGTAGCGCTGCTGATTCCAGACCGCCCTTTGTCGGTTGCAACCTTTCTGGAACCTGCTGCTACGGACAACAGGCTGCTTGCATTGCATCCGGCTAAGGGGGGCGGCCCCGGATTCAGACCACGAAGGGCACACCACAGCACCACTACTGTAAGATTCAGGAATGATAATAGTGCTGAAAACCCACCCGAGTAAATAAAGTACATGAGTAATATGTCGATCCCATCACGTATTTGTATGATTGTATTGACGTACGTGGGTGTGATTTGCGACCCTCGCATGCCTAACGCCGGGCGTGCATGCCCCAGCAGGTTAGTGTAGCATCGAGCTGCGACTAGCATGCACCGTTTCAGTAAGCCAAGGTAGCTAAGCCGGTCGCCCCCTCTGTCAAGTGACTGTCCCATCATCACACGATCCCGCCACGCCAGATTGAGAGGTATGTACCAGTACGGGCCCCGGAATGGGGTCGTTTCTTTACCAGAGATGATATAGCCTGGGGATTTGCGCGGGTGGAAGATATAATGAGATGACTCGCCCAGGCCCCCGGTGATGAAGTTTCCATCGTCGTCAAACGTGCAAGAGTTATACGTCGTGGTGTTCATTCTGGCTGTTTGCCTACCAACCTGAGCTCTAAACTCTTTGGACAAAAAATATACTGACCAGGCTCAGTTGCGTCGAACGTCATAGGTTTCCTTTAAAGCCACTCATACCTCATCTCGAGCCTCTCCCCTCAGGTTGGTGCTGTCAGATGACCACAACTCTGCAGTGGTAGGAACGTGTCTTTGATTGACGCGCAGCAAAGCAGTTGGAGATTTCCTCTAGAAACACTGCTTGCCCGTTGATGACGGGCTTGGCGCCTAGAAGAGCTGACTCGGGTGGCGATCACGACACGATACGATACGATAGATAGACACCTATTCTACGGAAGGGACCTACCCGAGCGGAACGGACGGACTCTGTAGAGTCATATTTAGGTTTCCCGGCTCGGTTCGGCCACACCCTCATAACCACGATGCTTTTCACCATGAGCTATCCCACCAAGGACCGCGGCGTGGCGGGCCGAGAGCGGACCCCGGGCCCGCCGAAGCAGGCGGCGGCCGCGGGGAAGCCAGGCGCGGCGACCAGACAGACATGCAGACAAACACGGGCGTCGGCGAGGTCGCAACCCATTGACGCCGACGACCTCCGTCGGAGGCTGTACGTGGTGCTCACCGAGCAGGAGGCGTCGAAGCAGAGGAAGCGGCACGCAAAGCTAGAAGCGGCGGCGGCGAAGCTAGGCGAAGAAGGGAAGGCAAGGGAGCAGCAGAGAGGAGCTACTATATCAACTGTGGAGGGTGCGGGAGAATGTCGAGTAGGGAACAGCAGCACAAATGCAAACGGCAACGACAAGACGTCAGATCCGGGCGCGGCCTTGGGAATCGAGCAGTCGTCGGGCACGACAGCAGCAGTGCCCTACCGCCATGTCCCACAAGTGGCAGCATCTCAATTCGCGCGGACCACGACGGCGGAAGCTATCAACAAGAAGCACGTACATAGGCTGTCGTATCCGGCCCTTCATTTTCTCATCGATGGGGAGGATAGGGCCGAGGCGGAATCGGGCAATATGGCGGGCGGGCGGCGGAATTTATTGAGAAGGGTGCGGAGCCAGCGAGAGAAGGTCTACGGAAGGAACCAGTTCCAGCACTCGATTTCAATGGACGGTGACTCGGCGGCTGAGGGCAGAATGAACACTAGACAGAGCCGCCATACGATCTGCGTGAAGCCGTCATCGTCAAATTTCTCGATGCGCCGCACGGCACTGGAGGAGTATTCTACCGATGAGGACTCCGCACACGAGATCTTCATTCCCGACCTGGCAACCGCAAATGAGCATCGAGTGGATTGGACACAGAGTGATGAGGTCCACGAAACACGAAAGCAGACAAGAGGGCCAATGCTTCATAGAGTGGAATCCATATGGACATTAAGGGGAAAGCTAGGAAACCTAATTCGGCATCAGAAGGAAGAAACGCCTGCTATGATACACGAAGAGGACACGTCGTCATCGTCCACATTGCCTAAGTCCAATCGAAGGGCATTCCTGGGGATATTCAAGCGTTAGAGATACCCAATAGTCACGAGGCCCAATGATACTTACTGTGTTAAACGTTTCCGATTCTTGTTCCACTCCTGATCCCAGGGATGCGCTGTCCAATCTTGACCTGAAGTCACGAAGTTCGAAAATGCGACCGTTGAAACTCAGACCGGGCTAATAGTAATAGATAGACCACAGCCTTGGAGTTAAATAAGGTACCCCTGCCAACTAGGGCTACATTGCCTATCCTCAAGATTACGTAATGTCACTGGGTTTCTGTTGATCTGGACGGATATTTCTCGTCCGTTTGTCCAAGCATATATGGTTGCTACACCAGGTGTTGACACAGCCTCGTTCTGGAGGCTCAAGTATAGGGCCAACCTGACATCCCCCCTGAATATGCAGTGTATGGGCGTATGATGACACTCTTTCTAGAGTGGAAAGTTTAAAGCCCTCTAAGCTGCAATGCTTTCAACATTAATTTGTCCTAGGGAACGGTACCCTGGAAGGTATTAGCAGTCAGCTTTCGGGAAGGGTGACGCTACTATAGAGAAAGGGAGTCCGAAGTTGGCAAAAGGAGGGCGAGCGTCCCTAAGTCGACAATGAACAACATCGGTTCTGGGAGGACCGGTTATAGCCTGGCGACTGTCATCCGCCGTAGGCAATAGTTATGTGGTTTGGATGGAAGACTGTAGATTCCCCTGTCCAGACCGCAACTACTTATCGACTGGCGACATCCATAGAACGTCCGCAGCAGGCCAGGAAGAGTCTGTGCTGAGCTGGTAGTGTGTGGTAGAAACTCATAAAACCGTATGATTAGGCATCTGGTACCCGCACAGGAAAATATCGTGACATCGATGAGGTAAAGTGTTCTGGTAGGGCAATAGTGCTTCGTCGACGGATGGCTGAATCCCTTTCGAAGAACCGGGACACGTCGAAAAACTCTGAACTCTGACAAGGTAGATGAGGGTATGCTCTGACATAACCCAAATTTTGAATAGTATCCAGATAGTGAACGATGAGGCGGCTGCTTCACCGACTGGCTTTCGTCAACAAAATTAAAGGGCCTTAGACTTTTCATTGCGCAGAAGCTCTCCGATGGCGTCGGCGCTCTCCTTCGCAAATTTCTTGCGAAACACAGGGGCAGCCGCTTCTTCCTCCTTTCGGGCCTTGAAGAGACGGACAAGCTCACAGAACTCGCGGATGGCGTCGCTATCGTCACCTGGAGAGTTTCTAGTCTCGCGCAGCACCTGAACGGCATTCTGAACGCCTTTCTCCTGGGTCCAGGGTTCCTTGCTCTTCTTGATGCCGTTGTTGAGCTTAGGGAACTTAGGTTGTTTGGGATTGCTGCCATCATCGCCAGTCGGGGGGTCAGTGGCAGTAGCAATGCCCCATAACAGAGTTGGCAATCTCGGGTATCGTTTCATGAGCATCTGGTATTCTGGTAAATCTGCTAAACCAGAATATGGCCCAGCTGAGGAGGGAGAGGCTACATCATGGGCGGGATGTGTACCAGGCCCGCCCCAATCCTGCAACCCAGTTTTTTCACTCTCTTCCGTTTGAGTTGATGATACTGCGGCTATAGACTGCGGCTGCGCAGGCTCCTCAACAGGCGGATGGTTGTCACGATGCTCCCTGAAGCATGGGACCGAACAACTAGTCGAGAAGTAAGAATCTACTAGAGCGCTAAAATCGTGAAACGGGGAACTTACGTGAAGGCGCCACAACGAGGGCACTTATATTTGCCTTCAGTCACGCTGCAGATGCGGCACAAGGGTCTTGTCGTAGTCATGCTGAATTGTGGATCAGTCCAATTGGGCTCAGGAGGGGCTCCTTCCCTTTTCTTATCGTGTCCAAGGTGAGAATAAGGAATGAAGTTGGGCGGACTATAACGCTTTCAGCTAGATGTGCCGGGCGTTGGTGAAGGCGCCTTTCACGGGTTGTGTGGGCGGCGGTGAAATAGCGCCAGGAAGCGCATAAGTTTATGCTGGTGCTTTAGTGACTTGCGAAATCGGAAGGCCGACAAGAAAGTCGGCGTGATGGCTTTCCCGGACGACGCCACCTGGCTGCGATGGCGAGTCTAGCTTAAGGATACCAGTACCTGCAGCGCCGTAGGGGTAAAGTAGGGAGTGTCAGTATTTAGTAGTACGGCTGAGACCTCCCGCGGCTTGAATCTCTCAGTATCTTTGCCTCCACTCCCGCCTTTTGCGGAGAAATCAAAGTGCACGATACTCCTTAGGTTAGGGGAGACTGCGATATGCTGACATGAAAGAACACTCCTCTATCAAATGAGCCGACAGAGTGACACCGTCGACGTCTTCGTTGTGTCTGTACCAGTAAAGTTTACTAGCATCTGCTGATGAGAAATAGCTGGGGCAGGATCGAGAATATAAAGGAAATAGTCGTATGTTTCGACTGTCTCTGCAGAACCAGAACGAGAAGAGAAAATGTGTAGTACGGATAGTGCACGAGGCTGAAATTATAAAATGAATATTATTATTGTATCGTATGGACGCGGCTGAAGGAAAGATCGCGCTTCGCCTTTTGTGGGGAACGGAAGTGCTGTTTGCTTTGGCTATCCTCGGTAAAAACTTGGCGGCCCGTTGCGTCATTTATTGGTGCCCGCAGCTGCCATCTTAAGTGTACTACGTAGGTGATTGATAAGCGGAAGAGGCAAAACGTTTTCCTCTTATCTACGATAACGATTCCGGACCTCGGAATTACCAAACAACATTCACCTAGAGACTCGCCTTTTCGTCTTGAGACCATTCTCCCCTCATTATCCTATATTCTCGGCGCGTATTATTACTGGATAGTTCAAAGAACCCGGACTAGTAACCGAATTCGAGTCTGTCAAGTGGCTATCGCGAGTGCGCTTACGGCCGGCTGCCACACACACACACAGAGAGAGAGAGAGAGAGAATTAGCGATGTCTTCCAACCGAATTATAAGACCGGCGGCTACTCTACTATCGGCGACAGCCAAGCGGGCTCAGCCTGCCAAGTGTGGACGCTTCGCAGAATCCGCCCGGCATGCCCATACAGCCACGCGCCAACTAGGTTTATTCGCGAGATCTAGACCAACATTGCGCGCCGCCCATGACACCTTACCGGTGGGGAGCCCCCGGGGCACGAGGAGCATCTTCATCCAGATAGAGAACACGCCGAATCCCGACGCGCTGAAGTTCCTGCCGAACCACAGGGTCCTCCCAGAAGAGGTGCAGACGAGCTTCATCGAGTACCTGAACCCGCGGAGCACCGTCGCGCCGCCGCATCCGTCGCCGCTGGCCGCGCAGCTGATGAACATCGACGGGGTGACGTCGGTCTTCTACGGCTCGGACTTCATCACGGTGACGAAGTCGGCCGATGCGAACTGGGCGCACATCAAGCCGGAGATCTTCAGCCTGATCACGGAGGCCGTCACGTCGGGACAGAAGCTGGTGACGGTCAGCAGCGGCAAAGAAGGCGCGGGAGAGGGCCAGGGCGCCGCCCCCGAGGAGGACAGCCTCAGCTACAACGAGAACGATAGCGAAGTCGTAGGCATGATAAAGGAGCTGCTCGAGACCCGGATACGGCCCGCGATTCAGGAGGACGGTGGAGACATAGAGTTTAGGGGATTTGAGAACGGGATGGTGTTGCTGAAGTTGAGGGGGGCCTGCCGGACCTGCGACTCTAGCACCGTCACCCTGAAGAACGGCATCGAGGGGATGCTGATGCACTATGTGAGTAGCCAATTCCAACATGTTGCTGTCGACTACCGAATTGGATCCGCTGACTAGGGTTGCAGATCGAGGAGGTAAAGGGGGTTGAGCAAGTCATGGACCAGGAAGAGGAGATCGCCTTGAAGGAATTTGCCAAGTTCGAAGAGAAACTGCGGGCGACAAAGGGCCCTGATGCCGCACCCACGACGCCCGGAAAAGGCTCCCTGGACACGGTTCCCGGCTGAACAGTATATATTCTATTTGCGTTGACTTCATCAATGTATATTAAACTGTCCGGTCGCGGGGCAATTTGACCTGTCTTACTGAGCGCCATAATGAGATTTCATGGTTAATGCCTCAGGGGTGTTCTCGTCACTTTGAATTCCTGTACGCGTTGAAACTGTGAACTTGCCATGAGGACCCGTAACAGTAGTTTGATGTTTGAGCTTGAGCTTGAGCTTGAGCTACACAAATGCCGCCGACACTACCAGGCCATAATACGATTATTGACCTATCAGGCAGCACACCATCTGAAGGTATCGTGGTTCCGGCTTTGCAACGGTATATCCGGAGGACACCTTCCAGTGGGGCTTGTGGACTAAGATCGCCCGCATTTGCACCCTGCACAGTTACGGTACAATACCGGTAAGCCTCACACTATATCTGCTCCCCTGCAATCCACAGTTCAATGGCTCCACCATCACCACCAAGAAGCGGAGGCGAGAACGGTGCCAAGCCGGGCTGGATGTTGTTGCGATGACACCTGGTCAGCGACGGCGTGGCGATAGCGGCTTTCCCGTCACATGGCCACCGAGCATTGCGTGTCCGCAATGGGTCGTTCCTTATACAAAAGGCTCTGGTTATGCACGCACATACATATCCAGCTTCAACCCCGCAAAAGGACGAGCCAACACCGGCCAGCGACACAGACGCGCAGATACTGAGTATCAGGACGAACATTAAGATCCCGGCCAAGTACCCTCTAACGTCCGGTCTAACGCTATTGTTATATTGAAGTTCTGATTCATATAGGGGGTCGAAAAGGTTAATTGATGGGAAGTACCTGACCAGAATATTAACCTTGCACCCACGACGTAGCACGAAAGAGACATGTACGTCAAGCGGCATGCTTGACAGGGCCGGGTTATCAGTTAGCTGCGACGCGACGAAGGACGACCGACGGCGCGATCAGGAGGTCTAAAGCCCTTCAGGGAATTTCCCCCCTTCGCGCTGGCGCGATTACAACGGCTCGCTGGGCCGGCTCGGGCCCGGGAAAGGTTGATTTCGTGAACTCGTCCTTGGTGGTAAAAGTAACTGTACTTATCGTATTTAGCTTCGTCAGGGCCAGTAGGATTAGGGACCCCAAGCTGAACGTCACGATTACACGGAGGTGTTCCCTACTGAACGTCCTGCTGCTTCGAACGATGATTCTGGACGATTCGCTGGTGTCCCTAGGTGCCATTGGACAGCAGTTAGGGGATTTTTGGCCTTGATTGTTACAGCTACCCTAGATCTGAACAGTCGAGGATAGTACCGTCGTGGCTTATCAAATCTTCCTATAATTCGCCTATATCCCAGGGTGTTAATATCGGTCACAGGCCGGGTGGGTACGACGCAGTGTCTTTTGAAAATGCGGGGTGCATAATGTACAGCATGTAAGAGGTGTAGACTAAGGTCCCAGCAATGGTCTTGGGCCAATAACGGTGCGCAATGTCTGGTTGCCAGTTCTCTTTATTGATCAGTTCATTGTTTGGTTGGCTAGAATCGGACGATGTCAAGCTCTAGATGCTGTGGATGGTAATAGAGAGGACAATCTGATGCCGGTCACATCTGGCGAGATTCGTGGCGGCTCTCGAGGGCTTCTCTCTTCGCTGGCTATTTGACAACGAGATCAAGCTGTGCATCCAGGGATATGGGAGGAATGGTCATGGGATCTACATGAAGGTGCTCACATAAGATGCCCTTCCGTCCGTCTACGGCATGGTCCGATCCTTACTTGCATGGCAATATGTTGTTGCAATACCAAATTCCGGCTGTGTAAGTTGAGTTCGTGTCCGTCGCTGCCGTTCGAGAGCCAAGATGGCGGCGTCGCAACGGGTACGTAGGTTAAAACAGGAAAATTCAGAGTGTGATGCACAAGTCATCCTTGCGCCGCATGGTGCATGGGCCCCGACGGGACATGATCTGTTAGGAACCCGTCTTGCCGCCACCGCTTCCGAATTCCAAGCCAGCTTATCGCCTGTATGGAACATTGCCAAGGTAGTGTAACTCAGTACCTAGTAGGCCATAGTTGGATTCCAAGTGGGCATTCACTCAGTTCACGGTTGACTGGGACGGGTCCGGATGCCACATAGCTAAGAATAAATGGCGCAGTCGTAATTCCAAAGTGAAGCGGAAGCCCATGCTATGCGCCGCATCGTCGTCATCCTCTTCAGCTCAAGGCCTGCAGTGACCCTCTTTGAGAAAGGTGTTCGCGTTTTTCCATACGTACTAGGTAGCTGAGATGAATTAAGGGGATGCAGCTTCGGCGCCACAGAAGCTGTACTGTAGATACCTACCTAGAAATACCGGGCACACGGGCAGGAATTTTCCGCGCACAGCGCTGACAAGGGGTTCGAACGCGGGAATCTGCTCACTGGGCAAACTCGATCCCTCGGTAGGTTAGGGTTATCGTGACACTTTGCCATGTTCAAATATTACAGCGTGAGATTGACCAGGATGAAAAGGCACTCATTGGCCAAGCGTTGCTCCGAAGAGGTCGTCTCGAGGTTTTATTCGGCCACCTCGAAAGGCAATATCTGGACGCAGGACCTCGGGATAATTGCACCTACTCGGTGTATGTAGGTTCGCTCTCGTGGGCAGCTGCGGATGGACTCAAGACGTCTTGATTCGCTGTCGCCGTTGTCGTGTTATTACCCCTCTACAACCTGACGAGCCCGCCAGGCACTTTATATTTCGCCAGCGGACAGTCCCACCATTCAGTTCCAGGAGGTTAAATGACATTGACATAGACGTGTCACCCCGTGCGTATGTAGGATCGCAAAGGGCATGTCATGTAAAGAAAACGGGGGCTTGACGATGGATCATTCAGCTTAAGTTCGTTAAGTCCCTGTGTGGCTTGCTAGCTTGCTCCAGGCATCGAGGTGGTGTTATGAGTTGGGCTGGTTATCCCCTTGAAGGCCGCAAGGCGCTAGCCGCAACGATTTTTCAGAAAGTTCTAGGCCTAAAACGGAAACTAAGCCCACTGTAGCCGTCCAGAAGACCCACCAACGCTTTTCCTGCGGAAACTGATTGGGTCATTGTTGCGAATTAAAAAAGAGTGCCAGCCACCTTCAGAAAAATTGTTGCGGCTAGCGCCTTGCGGCCTTCAAGGGGATATCCGCAGACTGCTCAACACCGCGAAGTTCTTGTCCCGTCAGCTGTATGTAACTGTCATTGGCGTCCATACAGCCCTCCATGCTTCGTGGCGCATCCACGATATGCACAACAAGCGAGATGTTGCAGCGTCATCTCCGCGGGCGTTTGTTGAGGGTTGATGGCCGCCGCAGATTCCAAAACTTAGCAGACGAAAAAGAATATGCAGATCTACGATGCAATCGGCAGCCAAGGGGGACTAGCATCACGAACGACCTCTTTGTGTGTAGTCGGTTAGCGGAAGGGCAGTACTCGGGGTTTGCGTTTGCCAAGGAGACCCTATCAGTTCTTCTGGGGTTGGACGTACCTCGAAGGAGATCGTCGAAGCTAGACTGAACGTCCAAGGACGATCTCCTAAATCTCAGAGTCCCGATAGGGTGTAGCTTTTCACACGCTCCAGGAAGGCAGTTGCCGGCTTCGTCCAAGGAAGTAGTCTCAAAGCCAAATTTGGACGGCCAGTCAGAAGAGAGAGGCAAGGGGCGCTAATATACCATATGTAGGCATCCTACGAGTAACTAGGCGCACATGCGCAGGCGATCAGTCTTTGGATAATGTGGTGTATCTTCACCCTGTCTATAACCTCGCTGTCTGTTCTATAGGCAACCCATTGAAGACTGGAACAACCTGTGGACCTTATTCTAAAACTCTCGAAGCTAGAAGAGGCACCGAGCAAACTCAAACCCTAGGAGCTCCAGTTGGCCCGTTGTAAGAAAAGGGAATTTCCGAGGGGTGTATGCTTGAATTTTCTTCGAGCGCTCTCCTGCAATTGCATATGCGACTGGATGGCTACCACTCAATGACCTTGCTGCTTTTGAGGTACTATTCAGAGAAAGGAAACGAAGCAAAAGTCCAATGATCTCAATTTAGACTGAAGATCGGTTTTAAGTCTCGATCACTGTTTCATGATCAATGCGGAGCGTTCCTAGCCTACTAAATAGGTAGGAATGCATGTAGGTATGTCGTAATGGCACCAGAGCTTTTCTCAAACATGTAAACACTTGGAGATTACCTTTATACGCAAGATACATGTGTGTATAGTACATACATACCTAAGCATTACTGTTCTAGTTTGCCTCCAGTCTTCCCTACCTACCTAATGTAGGTATACATGCATTTCTCTAGGTACAAGGATGGGAATGACTGACCATAGCTCGATCCGCAGCCCATACTTTGGAGGGACGAGACCTGAACAGGACAAGGGCATAAATGCAAGCGTTATTAGTCGGACTAATACATTGGTTTAGCAGCACGATCCCTGTCGTGGTGTTGTCGGCCAATGAGAAGTACAGCTTCAATCAGAAGAACCAACCGAAGGCAGAGTTGATCAACCCCCTGACCACACCACTTTTAACCCACGAAAAGCCCCACTTAACACCCAAAGGATGCCCCCAGGCCCAGACAGACCAGGCTACACCCGTGAACGATGGGTGACTGGGGTTCCGTCTCCTGCATGACATGAAGACAGAGCCTGTAGGTACATGTACAGATGCCGGCAATCAATAGGTATACGTACGGTAGCTAACTGCCACGGAAGTATGTACTCAGGCATAGGACGGTGAATGCAGTCAACCTCGAACTGTTCAACTCGCACACTATTAAGGTCGCCTTACCTAAGATAAACCTGTACTCTTCTCCTCTTTTGGACAGGTGCAGACAAAGCTTGCATCTCTTCCTCCATGTACGCATCCCCCGGAATATCAAACGGCTTGACGACTTTAGATCGATTACATAGCCCGTTTCGTACATGATCATACCTCCTGTCTCCCCACTTAACTCCCCTGACCTCACGCACGCTGCTTTCACTCTCCTACTGTACGTTCTTAGTACCTCGCTCATCTGTTCCTGGACTCCACAGAAAAAACCCTCCATTGTCAGCCATCGTCTTTGGCCTCAAACTTACATAGGTATGAACCACCATTGATGGACGATCACGGCTTGGCCTGAGTGGTTAGGTTTGTTCATCGTTGTCGAAAACGCCGCTCCGCGACCCTTACTAGTGCCGCATGGGAGCTCCATAGACCCTTATTATTGCTATCCTCACACGACATATGACTTAGTGGACCCCCCCTTGCCGCTATTACCACCTTTAACTTTCAACTTCCTCCACACCAGCCACTCTCATCTCTCCATCTCTCCCTCGCGCAAAGGACTTATGCTTTTCGCAGCTTACACCTGCTAACACGGGCCACGACCAACGGCCACGGCCTCTTTGAAGCTAGAGCTGTATAGTACGATACACACCTATAGGTACCCATCTCTAGGCCTCGCTCCATCCCTTCCCCGCTTCTAAATTCAACCACAGCCACCTCCACACGCCGACGTCTCCATCTTCATTCCTCTCATCTCTCCCTTCAAAAAGACGAACTTATCGGGCTGTGTGCAAGCGGTGCTCAAGTCATCCCTGCTTGACCGATTCCGCTGTATATCCCGACTGCAGCTCTCTCTGCGCAATCGACGTTGTGAAGAACGGCTTCGACTTTCCTGACAATGGGATGCTGCGTGTAGCTCCGTCGCAATCCATCGAGGCTCGTTCCCAAAGAGAAACTACCGAATACAGACAACCGTTTTCTTTTTCCGAATCGCCGTGGTATATCGAAGACCTGGCCCGAGATCCGACGATATAAGCGAAGACCGTGCATGAAATAGGCAGATAAATCACAATCCTAGGACTAGCGCTCTGGAGTCGAGAAAGCCACTGCCGTCTTCTCCTTCGACCTTGAAAGGGGGTATTTTGGGCGGCGTTCTAGGAACAAGACCAACATCCATTGTTTTCCTCTTTGATATTTTTATCCTGTTTAATTTTTGAGCATATTCTGTCGTCTTTTCCGAAATCCGCTAGACACGAAACCCGCGATACCCTGTGCATAGATTCAATAATAACAAACCGACTGTTGGTGAGTAATACGTTCTTGTAGCTCGAGGTTTATCGTTCGTTACGGCTTCCTAATGGTCACGCGCGTTCGGGCGGGAGAGTCAGCACATGCGAGCTGAAGAAAAGCTCCTAGCTCTGAAGGGGCGGGGTGATCATATTGACTATCGGTCACCGTTCCCATTTTCTCACTCCGGCCCCAATACTTGCCACTCATCGTTAACGACTCTTGTATTGGCCATCCTTTAGATAGCTGCGTTCTGTTGTCGCTGGTTACTTTACAATCTGCGAAGGTGTAGGAACGCTAATTATTCATAGGCTCACTGAATTTGTTGCGTCTGGTATTCACCATCTATATTCATTTTGACAACGCCCGCATCTGTACGGCGTTATAATCTCTCTTATTTCTTGTTGCTCATAACGGCCCTCGCTGGTTTTCTTCGTTGAGCCGTCAGTCATCGTTCACTCTCACAACAACCATCTCGTGACTCGCCGACAAGTCTTCCGGGGATACACGATGAGCGCTAGCAACATGAAGTCTGGGCCAGGGGGAAGGACAGGCCAGAGCCCCTTCTCAGCAATTGCTGGAAGTAATCAGTCCATCCTCTTGGAGAAACTGAACGTCCGGAGATCTACGCCGGATTCGGAAGCTCTCGCAAGTTCGGATGACGAGGTTGATCCGCATCGCCAGGATGTTCCGCAGCCAATGCAGCCCCCGAAGCCTGTGCGTCGTGCATCGTGGTTAAATGACACATCTCAGATCACACTCCCTCATCCTAGGAAAGGCTCGTTCGCTAGTAGTTCAATGTCACCGACGGCCTCACACCCGAGCACACCTGCTGTGGAGACAGGTGCCGGCCCTTGGGGTCCTCATCCTTCCTCCTCTGCTACTATAGGCAGAAGTCACCAAGCCCCATCCTTTACCTGGGGCACCGGTATATGGAATACTGATCGCAAAGAACCGCCATCGAGGCTGACGGAAGTATTACCTTCACCTACATCCACAATACCTCCTGGAATTGGTAGTCCGTCGTTTTTCGGTGGCGAAGGGGTACTATCACAGTCCTCCCCCACGCCCAGAGAACAGGGGTCTAACCCCCAGATCCCTTTCCCCATTCCTTTGCATCCGACCCCAAAGACATATCGCTCGCAGTCATACTCGGTAGGGCAGCTGGACCCTGACACAGCTACTCCGACGATGCCTTCATCCTCCGCCCTCTCTTCGCGCGCACGTCCTATTGGTCACCCCGGACTGCAGCACCGGCCTTCGCGGCCTAGCATGTTGAGCGAGATGTCAAGCGAGGGCGCCATGCTAGGGAAGGTCAAGGAAGTGGAGGACGATGAAGATGGCAGTAGTTGCAGCCCGGGACACAGTGCCCCTCCACAACAGAGTGCTGAAGCTAAAACGATTGAACTACTTGCGCGAGAGAATGCTATGCTACGTCAACAGCAATACCAGAGTCGAATAAGGCCCAGAGCGTCGACAGCCGCCTCATATGGTCTGGGAAACGGCTATAGCGTCCGCGAATCCGTCCCTGAAGAGTCTGACTATGCTATTGATGAACTTGACGAAGGCAACGAGGGGCACGATGCCGCGGGCAGACGTGGCACCGGGAGGCGTATGAGCGAGTATGCCCCAGGCGCTTTCCGCACTCAATATCCCTTGGAGAACAGAAATCTTGAGAATGTCAAGAGAGCATTTTGGACGAGCTCTCTGGGCTTCGGCGGACTGTCAGATATAGCCCAGAGTCGAAGACATTCCTTCGCCGATGTGCCGACTCGTCAAGCCTCTATAGGATCCCTCGGGGAAGCGCATTCTTTACACGAGATGCAATCTTCAGAAGTATCACAGTCTCAAGATTATGGCGGCTTTTCCGATGGCGTTGTTATGCATACTGGTAGTCCGGGTACGTCAGCAAAGTGGTAACTTACTCGCATGGTTCCGAAGACTGACTATCAGCAGTAAACTATTATCCTGGCGGCAACTTGTCTGGCGCGCATCAGGCAATTGCTTCCTCTGCTTATAGCAACCACTATCCGTCACCTTACGGGCTCCCCTCTCCCTACGCTAACCGGCCACCGTCACCCCATAGAAATATGTATGGGATGACTCAGCCAAGGCATAATCAACTTCTGCATATCGTC
Source organism: Monosporascus sp. GIB2 (assembly GCA_004155935.1). NCBI lineage: Eukaryota > Fungi > Ascomycota > Sordariomycetes > Xylariales > Monosporascus > Monosporascus sp. GIB2. The sequence continues at coordinate 7,438 of QJNV01000288.1, read as the reverse complement.
CTTTTCAAATGCTCTCGAGCCGACGTGTTCTATATCCAGGAAGGTACCGGGCTGTCGGTGAAACCCGGGGACCTTGTTATAGTTGAAGCCGACAGGGGAACGGATCTCGGAACGGTGGCCAAAGAGAACGTCGACTGGCAGACGGCTAAAGAGCTGAAAGAGCATTATGCGGAGGAGCACTACAAATGGCTAATGATGTATTCTCAGAATAATGCGGCGGCTAAAGAGAGCACTGGAGCGGCAGGTCTACTGGCAGCTTCGAACGGCCTACAAGGGAGCACGATTGGTGGAATGGGGCCACCCAACCAGCACCACATGCAGGAGCAGAACGCCAGCGAGCTCAAACCGAAACTCATCAAACGCCTCGCACAGAATCACGAGATTCAGAATCTCAACGAGAAGGAGGGGAATGAAGCAAAAGCGAAGCGTGTATGCATGCAGAAGGTCAAAGAGCACGGCCTCAACATGGAAATTCTTGATGCTGAATTCCAGATGTAAGTGGTGATGGGGATTCCGCGATGCGGAGTGCATAATCGCTAATGGGCAATAGGGACTGGAAGAAGTTGACCTTCTACTACTTTGCAGATGCCTATATCAACTTCAACTCGCTTGTGACGGATCTGTTCAAAATCTATAAGACGAGGATATGGATGTCTGCCATCAACCCGGCCTCTTTCGCTACTCCAACGCTAGGCTTGCAAGCACCCAGCGGTGTCGGCCCAGGCGCCGTGGGTCACCGAACTAGCGGGCCTTCCAACGTTGAACGACGCTCAAACCAAGGGCAAGAGTCTCAAGGGACCCTCAGTGGTGGTAACCAATCAGGCCGGTCATTCCAACCGGCCTTTAACCAGCCGTTCAACGCCGCCGACCGCTCGCCAGTCCCTAGCTCTGGCTATCCACCGTCCGGTTTTCCATACTCCGCCTACGGCGCCTTCGGCGGCACCCCTAGGGCCGGCCCGTACATGCCAGGGATGATGCAGACAATGGACGCGTATGCTGGTGGATTTCCCCAAGGCGGGGACTTCCCACTGCCCATGCGAACACGATTCCCAAACGCGCATCCTACATCGCCCCGCGATCAAAACGCACCCAACGCGACGGGACAAAGCGACTGGGTCGGAGCATTCCAGGGCTTGTCCCTGAACACTCGATGAACGCCAGTCACTGCTGTATTTGTTCGATTCTCGTACCATACTTACTTCGTATTATATTGTTGGCGCGCTTGCATTACTTAGCCGGCAGTAACATGTCATCCATGCTGCCAGAGCTTACGACACATGACGAAAAGTTAAGAGACGTTGGCGATGGCCAGATCTTGGCGGCGTTGGTTGGGCGCTTTTATGATTCAACTTGAAAAAAGACTGGACCGGAAGGGGGCGACTTTTGCCATTTCGTTTTCCTCTCGTTTAACCATGATGCACTCTGATACATGACGACGGCATAAGAGGGGGATAATAAGACAAAAGTAACTTTTCCTCCAGGCACCGGCGGAGATAGACCAGAGAAACCCGCACGAACACTACTACAATCCTTTCCTTTCTAGAAACGCAAGGCTTCCTACTCTCGTTTTTTGGGTATATGAGATTTTGATTTGTGTACGATCAGAAAGACTTCCGGTTACTCGTCACGCCACAGATTGGCTCTCACTACTAGAATTCGCTTGTCACGTCGCATCAATGGGGGACTTTTTACAATATGTATTTTAAAGCGAGCTTTGGTTTCGAAAATAGGATTTCAATGATATTGGCTGTTTTCGAATATCTTTCCGTGTCGTTCGTAGTTCTACTCTTCTATTCCAGCAACAATTCGAAAATATCTGCTGGACTTAAGAGGTAATCGTTACATGTGCTGACTTCGGCTACGGCGTTGGTTTATGGGCATGTGGTGATCTACCTACCGGAAGAGACGGGGCTGGCCGGTCTCGGAATCCTGCCCGTCTCGGCTATCTTCTTATTGAACAGAGATATATTAGATAATAGGCCCTGCGTCACCCTCGGAAACTGTTAGAACTAGTCTATCTCGCCGGTGCCGTACATGGCTGTTAACGGGCGTGGCGATGTAAGCGTCAACAACTTCGTGTATACGGTAAAGGGGGGTATGAGTGGGAAGTAGCTGCGTCGAAACACCTCGAGGTGTATTTAGTGAGAACCGGGTCCCTGGATATCTTAGAGCGGGAGAGACTTCATAGAGCAGGGAGAGAGTATGGTGTAGCGTCCCAGTGGCTGGGGGACGTGGGTTTACTAATCCCTCTTGTCGGGTGTCCATTGATGCTGAAATAGATGGTACTGAGCTTAGGGTCTCATATGGCCGTGAAAGTATTTCATTCTCGATCGCTACGAAGTCTAAGGCATCGCCTGTATTCACCGAAGGTCGGCTTGTAGGGAGTGAAGTTCTAGGGAAAGTTTTCTACAGCGTTAAAAAGGGTTCTATAATGTCTTCGAACAGATGGATGCTCTTTTCTGCATATTAGGCGGGGGGTTGCGAAACGCCCCCTGGAAAACAGCGTATTCTGAGGATTCCGTACAGGCTGCGAGCCTGAGAACCTCGCTTTGGTTATCTATTGCTGACTTACTCAGGGGCTTTGCTGCCGCCGGTCGGCTGTCTTGCGTTCCACTCCAGATCTTGGCGACCCTCCTGTTTTTAACCTCGAGGTTCGATTGCCAGGAACGGTGTCGACTTGGCATCTTGACCTAAAAGCAACGGGGTCCTACTAAATCGCTGTTCCGGGAGGGTTCTTTCGAGTAAACCACCCCAGAATCGCGTATTGGATCACAACTCGTTTAATGTCTTAAGGTCGACGTCATGACAGTTGGCGAGAGTTTCTGTCACGCGGTCGCCGGGAAGGCACGACCACTAGCGTGCACTTCGGCTTGTGCTTGTCTCCGAGAGACGATGACGGGTGGGAGACAAGTAGCGGCCCTCAGAGGAAGGAGCAAGCGACACGTCTGTCCCAAGAGATACAACCCCGAAACCCTCCCAGCAAGTATTCAACCAGTCCATCTTCAATTACTAAGTTACCCTCGTGGCTGATTCAAATCCAGCATTTTCGTCAGGGGGCATTCTTTGACCGCCACATGCAGCATACAGATCCCACGACAGTGTTACTCCCTCAAGGCTGGACCGGCCCCTTTCCCGTCTTACCCTTAACCTTGCCCTTGAGAGAGCTGGCTTGGGCATTACAAAGAGAACTGGCAGCGGTTCCTTTTCCCGAACTTGGTATTGTACCCAGCCAGGCCACCAGACTACGCAACCTAAGTCAAGATGTCGAAAAGAGGAACCAAGAGAAAGCTTAGTGATCTGCAAGACGACCCGGATAATGAGGGCAGCATCTTCGCAGGAGACGTTCAACCGAAGAGTAGAAATGCCCGCAGGAAGAACCAGAGAGCCTCGGCAATGGAAGAATACAATCCAGACCCAGGCCGCGATGGTAGCAAGCATGTTCCACCCAACGCAGCTCTACGTAGATGTGTACGAATACAAGTACTTACACAATACACAGGGATTTTCAGAAATGGGCGACAGAATTCGAAAGGAACTGCCAGAAACAGACCGAACAGTCGAAAGCCGCGTTGAAGGGGTTCCAAGAGAAAGTAAGATACCTTGCCAATCAAGTGCATCAGCAGCAGAAACAGCACAGAAACCAACTGTCAGTACCCAATCACAAGTGGGAGAGACAAGAACTAACCATCGCCCCAGCATACACGACCGCGATACGTTCCTCGCTGATTTCGGAAACATTTGTTCGGGGGTTCTTCAGGCACCCGCGTCATCTAATAAGACTCAGAAAGGGCCGCAAATCTCGGGCAAAGACGATCATGTCCTCTTCCAGGATGCACAATACCTCATTTCCCAGAGTCGTACGATGCTTCGAGACTTCAAGGAGACAGACGATCGTCTCAAGAACTACAAGCCCGAACTGCCTATGGCCAGATGGAAACAGGACAAGAGACAGGTGCAAGAGCTGTTAGCAAGTGGGCGCCAGCGGGCCGAGGAAATCGTTGAGGATCTCCTCATCCCTAACAACCACCGCACGGCGAAGGCTGACAAGCATGGAGCCACCGACGTCCACGAATTAAAACTCTTCGAAGAAGGCCACAAAGCTCTCAAGGGCGAGAACTGGGGTACCGTCGCTGCCGAACAGGCCACACAATTGACGGCCGTTGTGAAGAAGCTCCTACCGCGGCTTTCTGTGAACGCTGTGAGTGGGGAGTCTTATGGAACTCAGTAAGTGCTTTGCCATGTTGCGACATGGGTATGGATCGGTTCAAGGAGCTGAGCCTGGACGAATATCGGAATAGAAATGTCAAACGGTGCTCGATTTCCACAAATTTGGAGGCTGAGGTACTGTGTGCTAGGTAAATGTATCCAGCTAGATACATATAGCTTCGCTCGGAAGACGAAGAAGTGCTACCATCATATCATCCTGCAGTCAGATTTTCACAGCATTTTTAGGCCAACCCGGCCCTTCAGTTCTCCAGGGCTGCAGCAGTAGCAACGGCTAACTGATCCGTTAGTGCATACCCAGGTTAGTACCTAATAAGTGCAGATCTGAAATCCGGGGTCAAGCGCCTGAGGTACAAAGTGCTTACCGTACCCTCATTACCAAATTTGACTAGCAGCTAGTATCAACTAGGTACCTAGGTAGGTAGTAGCCAAGCCGTGGCTGCTCCCCTGGTGGTCAAAGCGCTAAGCAACCTCACTAACCCCGCTATGGCTTAGCCGTAGGTCGCTTAAATTTCAAGCCCACAGGCACAGAATTTCTCAACTGTTCCTGCTGTGGCCGAATTTTCGTGCTCTCGGGTGGTGGTGATTTTCCTGCGACTGGATTCTTTCCTCATTCCGATCGATCACCAGCCAACAACGACACCTCACCATCCATTGTTGCAGGCCTCAAATCCCAACCTGGTTTGTCTCCCTCTACTGACTTGCCCTGTTCTTTCCGTTTCGTCTGGTTTGTTTTGGCTTTTTTTGCGTGCTAACGTCGTCGACCCTTGCGGAATAGTCAAGATGGGTGCCCTCAAATACGTCGAAGAGCTTCAGAAGAAGAAGCAGTCTGATGTGCTGCGATTCCTTCTCCGAGTCCGCTGTTGGGAAGTATGTTGAAAAATCCTTCACGACCTCATTTCCTCCGACACGAGATGGCAATACACACGGAAATATAAAAATCTACATTCAACAATCGACATGGATGGATGATTGAATATGTGGACGCTGTCTTCTCATGCCTCCCAATCTCGGGTCCAAATCCTGAGAGGCGGACGGAAGAGAACGTGTCTCTGCTATACACTCGTTGAACATTAGCTGAGAGTGCATCAATATAGCTTCGTCAATTGAACGTCATCCACCGTGCCTCGCGACCTTCCCGCCCCGACAAGGCCCGCCGCCTCGGATACAAGGCCAAGCAGGGCTATGTCATCTACCGCGTGCGTGTCCGCCGTGGTGGCCGCAAGCGACCCGTGCCCAAGGGTGCCACTTACGGTACGTTCCAACGGTATTCTCTCTGTGTCGCGACAGTCGACTGACCGGACTCTCTTTATCACAGGCAAGCCCACCAACCAGGGTGTCAACCAGCTGAAGTACCAGCGATCTCTCAAGGCCACCGCTGAGGAGCGTGTAGGCCGCCGCTGCGCCAACCTGCGCGTCCTGAACTCGTACTGGATCAACCAGGACTCGACCTACAAGTACTACGAGGTCATCCTTGTCGATCCCCAGCACAAGGCTATCCGCCAGGACCCCCGCATCAACTGGATCGTCAACCCCGTCCACAAGCACCGCGAGTGCCGCGGACTCACCGCCACCGGCAAGAAGTCCCGTGGTCTCAACAAGGGCCACCGCTACAACAAGACCCGCGCCGGCCGCAGAAAGACTTGGAAGAGGCACAACACCCTGTCTCTCTGGCGCTACCGATAAACGCGTCGTCCTGGGTGATGGTGATCAGGGGACAAATGGAATGGTCAACGATTTGGGACGGAGTGATGTCTTGCTTCATGGTAATAGGGGCATGCATCTGATTGATGAATTCTACCTGGAGTTAGTCTACATAGCTCCGCATAACACAAAAGATTCCCTTGCGAAAAATGTGTGGTCCTTATGAGTTGTTTCCTATGGGATACCTACAGTGCCGTATCAGTCGTATCCAGGCTCTGCTGATTTTTATAGTGGGTAGTGAGGCCTCGAGAACCTCTGTTATGGTGATTTCTTCTAGCGAACTTTGCGGATTGAGGCCAGTCTTCCTATTTGTTACATCTTTACTTACTCCAGCAGTCTTTACATGCGCCGTATCGGGATACGGGATACTCACAACACATCATCATAGGCTCTGCCGGCGTTCTCGACACACTGGGTATTCAACCCTCGCTTAACTGATGACCCGGCTAGCTACGGATTATCACCTGGCGGCGACCCTTGATACCCCGAACAACAACAGAGTTAGATGAGCCTTGGGCTATCTATCCCGGCCCAATAGTCCACCGGATATCGGTTCGTCGTTTCTAAGCCATGCGCAAGCAGCGTTCGTCGCTGGCGGCGGGTGCTGGGCGACCGTGCTTGGTGATATCTAGCTTCCGTACGAGAGTCAGCGACAATTCTACAACGAATTGAGACTGCCCGCGAAGTATGGTATACACGCGGGGGAACTCGGAACGGGTCTGCCAGCCGGCCTACCTTGAGGATAGTACGGCTCGAAGACGCGGCAGGAGTGCAGGAGTCCGACTCACAGCTACGAATCCCCCCAACCCCCCGGGCGGCGAGATTCCCAGATCCTCACACGCGGTTGCCCAAACGTCTACACCTCGCTGTCCATGGGGTGATGCGGCTGCTTGTCATGGGAAGAAGCGCCTTGCTTAGAAGGCTAGGGTGTCGGGGACGCCACCTTAGCTACCACTCTCTAGAGCTCAATTCTAGTCAGACAATTATCACTTTCCACACCTTGTGCAAAGTTACCTTCCGACCAGCTTAACTGTGACAATAACCGGCATGTCCTTTACTCCTTTATGATAGCGTATTATGAGAACCGGACATCACACACTGAAGCATACAACTGAAGGAACAAGATTTATCAGTTGTGTCCAAGCGCTTTCTTAGATTCGTGACAAGTAAAACCCGCCTATCTGTAGCCAGACAACAGGACGGTTCCCATATCAAGCCTCGACTTACGGGTAGTGAATCCTCAGCTTGTATCCCGTAGCTGTTTCCACATCCCTCACCATTCTGAACCCGACGGTATCTGGGTCGTGCATCGCAATGCGAATGCCCCGGAAACTGTACTCATTATGTTCACCCGTCTCCTCATCGATTGGATCCGTGTCTTCGAGTTCCCACTTAACGGCTGACTTGGAGAAGCCGAATATGAAAGGCTGAAACGTATGTTCGTCCAACCGGGCCACCACTATGTTCCATGGTAGGAATTCGCCGTGTATGACGCCGGCGTCATTAATCT